>CM051260.1:74687804-74719879 GCA_027921565.1 Artemia sinica | reverse complement strand
CAGACGTGTACGATTCGTCAAATCCAAAATTCGTGTTAAAATACCTGAAGCCATAGGGGTTTATTACATCACGCGCAAACAGATTCCACAATACAATGCAAGTGCAGAATGTAGTGAGAGTGGGTGACCGGGTGAAGACTGCATGCGTCGCATTGGTCAGTCTAATCAATAACAGCGAACGGTTGCAATTTAGCGCCTTCGTTACACAAACTATCCTATGCCTCCTATCACCAGATGACAATTTGGCCATTAAAAATCGTTAAAATGTGTTGGGTTTGCAAGGAGAGAATTTGATGATGGTGTTGGGGAATGGGGGGGGGGGGGGGAAAGGGGGGGGGAGGAAGGTGATCGACCATGGATCAGTTGTGGCAGGGAAAATTACAATTCGAGGGGAGTAACTTTAAAGAGGGGTTAGCACATCAGTCGTTGCTGTTTTAACGTTTTTTTCAGAGAGCAATATTTTTGTACCTGGTTTTATACAACAATCCCAATTATGACTTCTAAAGTTTGTTCTACCGGCATTGGTCTGCATTGCCAAGGTGGAGTTGTAGAAGACGCATGGATAGATGCCTCTTTTTTTTTATATAATATCTACCAAGTCATCGGAGAAAGCTACTGCTGCATAGAATTCCTGTGGAAAACAGTTGACAAGGGTTAACACGTGCTCTGAATAAAAATCCATTTTTAGACTCTTTCTGCTTTTCCAAATCTTTAAGGTCAATTTATTCAGGTACAGAAAAAGTGACAATTTGATAGCTTCCCCTCCTCAAACAGCCGCTTCCTGATGCCGAAATGTATTATTATTAACGTTGTAAGGTATATATCCATATGATTATTACAAAACTCGGATCGAGGCTAGATGAGATTTCATTACCGCCCAATTGATGCTTTTTATAATTCTCTTACTGCAGAGTGAGTGCGCCACTAGAGAGCGAATTTGCTAAAGAGGTTGGCCGTAGGGTGGATGTAAAAATGGGTGGGAATTATTGTAAACAATACTTGACCAGTGACGTTACTCACTCTTCTGAGGACATTGTGTGCCAAAACTGATAAAATCTATGTGGGAATTTGGGTTTGGATTTAGGTTATTATTTTTTTCCACTCCTCATCTGGGATGGAATTGATACTTAAAATCAGCAAGAGAGAAATAGCTCGATCGCCGACGATGTGGATCAGTCATCCGTCTGTAAGAAGATCAATGAGGGGCTGGGTAATGTTTTTTCACAGGACCGTATCATGAAAAACTGCTCCAACCGGACAGCACAACCGATGAAAAGTCGGACGCAAGTTTTTTTTTTTGATAATGACATTCTCTTTTAGCCATCGGCAATGGTCTCACTACTACTTGCCGTGTGTGGCTACTTTATAAATCTGGCTTACTTGGCAATCGATGTGCTTCAAATGTCCCCGACACTGCTAGTGTTTGAATTAGAATGGGGTACAGGGATGGTTTGTTGAAAATTGACGGTGAAATACCATGGAAATCCATGACTCGGTCTGTAAAGACCTTTGTTTTTTCCGTGTGCATAAATAGAACCGGTGATTAGGGACTCCCTGAGCTCCTACAATTTATCTTTTAGGTAGAGGTGATGGTAAGTATGCCCAGGGGTACCTTCAAAACAAAAATACTAATTTTCGACTCCACCCCGAAACAGAAATATCCGTTTAGTTCATCACGTGCTATTGACATTGGATTGTTTTCCAATGGTTTCAAGGTCACAAAAAGATTTCATTAGAGCCCTCCAATTTGGTCAAACGTCCTTACGTGATAAAACAGTTTATATGACCCCTTTGTCAGTAAAGAGCATTCACAAAGCGAAAACAGAAAGTTGAAAAAGAAGTCGATAAACGCATTTGGAACTCAGCTTTCGGTAAAAATGTGCGAAAAGCGTAGCGAAACATGAAGTCAATGTGACATTTGTTCACCACTCCAAGATTGTGCTCCGAATCCATTGCGGATCCAAAAACTTTTTTTCCCCCCACATCGTGTGCACAATCATAGACTCTTATAGGGTGCTCCTACCGACATCCCAAGAAAAGAAAACATTGTTTTAACTAAAAATATTCCAGGTGGGAGTTTCAATAACTGAAAATATCTAAGAAACTCAGCGTTTTCATTTTATTATAATGTATGGCAAGTTACCAGTGGGCCGATTGAGGGACAAGTTCAAGTGTATTACGGGGACACTGTATCACTCCTGCTAGAAAAGTCCAAACCTGAAAAACCTATTTGAAGGACTTGGAAAAGGGCGAGTACATTAGCTCACGATGGACTACACTAATTGGGATGGAATCCCCGCAACCCAGAGCTAGTGAAAGACCAGACCCCAAAATCAATTTTTAATGACTTATAAATCTGAAACGGGTAAGCGATCATCTGATAGCCAGTGTGTGTTTCCTGCGACCGAAGGTATACTGTGTGGAAACGCCCAACAAGGATATCACAAACAAGTTTGCAAGGGGGTAACTACACACTTTGTACAAAAATGAATTTCCGACATGAGTGTGTATAGAAACTGTGTGGTAACGTAGTTTAGTCCTAAGACCGAAAGTCATGCGATTCGCTCCTTTTCAATTTATTAAAAACTGACAACGAGTTATGAGTTGTCCGAGAAACACACCATTGTCGTCCACTATCGGTACAAAGTCTTTTGTGCTCTTAGGATAGTGTGCAAAGGTACTAGACTCCAACGGTCTATTATTTAATATTAGACCGAGTTGAATATTATAGAGTACAGAAAACAAAGCGGTCTAAGAAAATTAACTTAAATTCATTTAAAAAAAAGTACAAAACGCAAAAAAAACAATGGGCGGGAGTTTTTTTTTTTTGGGTGATGGGTGGTTTTAAATGCCTTTTTTTTTTCTATGATCACAAACAATTTTTTTCAATTTGTGTGCAAGGTAGAGCACTTTCCATTATTTAATCTGCCCCCTTCCGGCCCGGCCCCCGCAGCGGGCCCCGCGTTCCCGGGTCCATGCTGGTGCTTCCCGCGTCGTTTCCCGGACCTTCGCAGCGGCGCCCCCGCGTTCTTTCCGGGGGGCCCCCGGGCCCCCGGGGGGTGCCCCATGTAAAAATGCTTGGCAATAAAAGTGATAATATTTATTTTAGTACATTATTCAATTAATTTTGTATTTCTTATAAATAAAAAAAAGTGTAATTTATTATAAAGTTTTTTTTCTAGTGCCTTATGTAAATGTTGTATTTTTTATTATAAAATAATTTTAAAAAAAGTTGTTTTTTTCGTTTTAATCTTGGTGGTTTTTCAATGTAAGTATGTTTTAATATTTTGTTACTTTTTATGCGTATATAAAAAGCCAATATGATTTCTTTATGCGTCTTCTTATCATTATTCTTGAACGGAAGTAGTAATAGGGAAATTATATTATTAGTCATTAGACAGACTATAGTCCTAAAGTTAGATGTCTAGGTGAACTGTTGAACGGGAACATGTCATCAATTTCAAACACACATTAGATCGTTTCTGTCGTGGACCGTCAATGTCATCCAATACAACACGTCTTAACTACAATAATTAAAAATTGACGGATAAAAAAAATTGTTTTTGTGGAAAAGCCGAAAAAAAATCTTACTATTGTTACAGTATTTGCCAGGAGTCATACGATAAAATAAAAGCAATTGGCACGACGGGTTGGTTCAGATACAATTCATACCAGGGGACTTGATGTATTCAGCATTAAGTGAACCAAACTCTTGGCTGATTATTGACTATCTGGCTGAATCTATTGAACAATGCGTCCCAGGAAATGCTTAAAACTGTTTCACTGCTCGCTCTCATCATGCATGACAGATTTTCCGTTACTCTGGTTCTACAAAATCGCTTTCATTCATCAGTAGCAAATGTATGCGAACACTTGCATTGACAACTGCACCTACGATATCATCTACAGAGTTGTTCGTGATTCTAGCTCGCTAATATAACTCTCAATAAACAAATATACCCCGGGCTCCCCTACAATTGCTGTCTCTCAGCCACACAATCATGCCAACTAATAAAACCCTACGACTATATACTACTTGGATTTACTTAATCAAAAATACACCCGAGGATCTGCGTGTAGTCACAGATATTTTTTTGAACAATGAAATTACAGGTATATCTCCCGTGGTTGACACACTAAAAAGGCTATTAGTTGCTATCATGGACACCTGAAGAAACTACATGAAAATAGACATTTATTTTCAGTTCGCTAATCACTTCAAAAACCCCGCCGCTTAAGGAAGCCATACTCAAACAGGATATTGACTATGATTTCATTAATCTAATATCTGAACTTTGTTTAAATTTGCCCGATGGTAATGTTCAAGCTGCTAGAAGAGTAGTAGTAGCAACATGGCAATGCAACATCGTTCCACTTGTACGATACATTGGCCGCTAAAAAGGAAGGAAAGACATTTTTAAAAAGAAATGACTTCTTCAGGCGGGCAGTAGCTTTTTTACACTTTTACTGCAGATAATTGCGGGACTTGGTAAACAGTTTCCTCTAGAGAGTGGCAAAACCCTATAAATTGACTTCCAATAGAACGCGCTCTCTCTCACCCGTGCGAAACATTCTTTGAGAACAATCTGAGTAAATTCATTGACAACGAGAATATTGAGGATGACAAAAAAACTGTTTTTCATTCAAGATGGCACTTCGCCGAGTGGTTGGACCAAACATAAAGCCCTATCGTTGCGAAGGCAGTGGCTGTTGAAATCACAAAAAAGAATCAATCTCCACAGGATTCTGCTGCTGCTGGAACACAATTAAAGAAGGAGGAAATTGGATTCGATTGTATTGAAAAAGAGATATCTTAATACCCCACTCATATGCGTGACAAAGGTATAAATACTCCTCACTTATCTCATTGAAATGTGGTCAAGATCATATTCAATTTGATAGCAATGGGAAATAAATCTATGATGATGGATACAAATCGCTTAAAGGACTATTATTCATTTGAACACTCGTCTATACAACTTTCTAAATACACTTAAACTTCCCCAAACGCCCTTATTAGCAATAGAACCAAAATTCTAGAACAAATTAAAAATGAACATGCACAATCATCATCATCATCATCAACAACACCATTAAAAAATATAAGAAGAAGAAGAAGAAGAAGATTTTAAATCAATCTTGGCAAATACTAGCACACCTAGTGGGAACTTGACAATGATGAGAGGAAGAGGAGCACACCATTTATAGCTAGACAAAAGCGAAAAACGTATCATGTCACCAGCACCCCCCCTCACCAACACAACTAGTAATACAAAAAGGGTAGCGGACGTTACATACGTGTTTAACGCTTCAAAATGGACTCTCTTTCTGCTGACCTCTCCCTTGATTTTCTCTTCTTGATTTCTCTCTCGCTGCCTGACTGTGATTGAAGGTTTGCTGATGCGATACTTCTGATTGTGTTTGAAGTGTTGCCTGCTTAAGGTCTGAAAAGGGTTATGAAAATATTGGTGAAGCGGGGTGGAGTTTTAAGTTCCCCACCACTCTTTCCACCAAAGTACAAGTACTGGTGTTCACACTTAAAAGTGTACAAGACTATCTACAAAAATGAATCAAGTTACACTCTACATAGAAAACATAGACTATTGTGCTAATCATTATCGAAAAACTAAAGCCTTTTTCCCATTGCATATAATGCAAGCAGATCTCCGACTCTTGATGAGATTCAATGACGTCACAATACACCGTACAAGTACAATTCTACTTGCAATCAGTGTTTATAGTCCTTATGCATATGCAATTACATTGCGATCAAAGAGAGGCGTTGAAGTTGCTCAGGCTATAGAAAGTATTCTCGAACAGGATTCGTATAAAAAATTCAAACGGATCGCGGTAGTGAATTTGTTTAATCCCCATGTTTGCAAAAGTACTAGTGAAATATAGTACACTGCTCTATCATACTCATAGTCCTATAAAGGCTGCTTTGGCCAAATGATTGATAAGAAACTATTTGACTTTTAATTTTAAAGATATTGTACATTGAAAAATACACGGGCTTTCATTCAGGATTTAGATAAAATCATGATGATTTATAATCAACGACCTCATCGATCCATTGTCAAACTCAAACCCCAACGGAATTTCATCATTCTGATCATGATACAATTGACACCTTCTTAAACAATATTCCAATGAACCGATTGTCAAGAAAGAAAAATAAATTCAATGTTGGTGATACTTTTCGAATTAATAGAACAACTAATGTTTTTGAAAAGGGGAATTACCTTGTGGTCCACAGAACTTTTTAAAGTGACAAAAAAATCCTAGACACTAAACCCATAACTTATCGTTTGCGCGACACCAAAGATGAAGAGATTCTCGGCAGCTTTTATGATATGACCTACAAAAGTTAAAAGTAATAGTGAAAATCTATCAAATTGAAAAGATATTAGAAGACTCGTACTCGCAGGGGGTAAGAAACAGTTTACTTGTTCGTTGGCCAGGATACAACTCTGATTTTGATTCTTGGATCGGTGTTGAAGATATTGACAATGCCCAATGATTTCTATGTAACATTTATGTCCAAACGTTTCCGATCCTCTCTACAATGACTTGAATAGACAAGTGGTTTTTTGGACGAAACTCTCCCCCGCCATCAAATTTGAAGGTGCATATGAAAGTGGCTCTTGTCGACTGTATTCTCAAAAAATACCTATGACATCCTGAGACAGGATCGTGTGCATGATATAAAAGTTTAAACCATTCGATTGGTCACTCTTTGTCGACTACGAATGGGTTGAAGCACTTAAATCTAGCGAATATCCACCATGTCAAATTGAAATATATTGAATACGACAATATGACAGATTTGTGTCGTACAATCAATAGAAAAATATCATATCGTAGGAATACTTACTTACTTACTTACTTAGGTCCCGGCCATCCTCGTGGGACGTTTTGGGGCCACTCCTCTTGCTAGCTCATGCGTAAGGGCTCGGTACATTGTTCTATCTGGTGCGATACGTGATAACTGGGCTATCTTGACGTTGTCGAAAGTGGGAGTTCTCCATCCATCGTTTTCGTGGTCTGCCTCGTGGGCGAAGGCCATGGAGGGATCCTTCAAGGGCGATTTTCGGAAGGCGGCTCGGCTCCATTCGCTTGACGTGGCCGAACCAGCGCAGTTGTTGCTTCTTAATTTATTGAGTATGGTTTCAGTGGACTGGAGCCTTTGACGTACTTCCACATTTGTGATTCGTTTTTTTTCTTGTGGTTTTTTTCAGTTTCTTTTGTTCATTTGCCATTCCTCAGTCTTTTTTTTCAATTTTTTTTTTTACTTCCACATTTGTGATCGGTCAGTGTATTTGATTCTAGAAATGCGACGGAGGCATCTCACCTCAAAAGCTAGAAGTTTTATTTCGTCTTCGGTTTTCAGAGTCCATGTTTCACATCCATAAATAACTATGGGGATTACTAAACTGTTGAATAGGCGCATTTTGAGTTTGTTGGATAGGTGGTTACTTTTCCAGAGGTTGGCTAGTCTTCAGAAGCTAGAGCTAGCAAGTGCAAGTCGACGTTTCACGTCAGAGCTATGGCAATTATCTGAGGAGAGTAGGCTACCAAGGTACAGGAAGTGATCAACCGTTTCAACCTGTCTCCCGCCTATGGTGATAATGGCGGGTTGTCTAGTTCACGTCTCGTAGTTACCATGACTTTGGTCTTGCTGGCATTGATCTTCATTCCGAACGGCTTTGTGGTATCGTAGAGTTTTATCAGCTTGTGCCTGCAAATTTTGTGTAGAGTTGGCTAGCTCATCAATATCATCAGCGTAGGCAAGATTCTCTATTAACACCCCTCCTATTGTTGCGCCATATTCCGACTGCATCATCGACAGAACGGCATTAGAAAGAGGTTGAAGAGATATGGTGATAAGATGCAACCCTGGAGTACTCCTGACGAAGTTGTAAACTCTTCTGACAACCCATCAACGTTATTACTTGGCCTCGGAACTGGTTGTACAGACTCTTGATTATTTGGACTATCTCATAAGGGATACCGTAGTGAAGGAGGATATGCCATAGTCCTTCGCGCCATATCAGGTCAAATGCCTGACGGAAATCAACGAATAGTTGGTAGAGTTCTTGGTTGAATTCGATGTGTCGTTCCATGAGTTGCCGAAACGACAAATATCTGATCGATTGTTGATCTTCCAGGGCGGAAGCCGGCCTGATATTCTCCAATGGCAAAGGCAGTTGTTGCTTGAATGCGTCGGAGTAGGATTTTTGTCAGGACACGTGACTGATGGCTCGTGAGGCTGATCGGACGGTAGTTTCCGCACTCTTTCTTTGGCCCCTTTTTGAGAATGGGTACAATGGCAGCCTTGCACCACTGACGGGGTACGTGGCCGGTTTCCCACACCGCAGACACAATGGCATGGTACAGATCAGTTACATCATCCGATCCGACGTTAATGAGTTCAGTGGTGACTCCGTCTTGGCCAGGGTTTTTCCTTGTTTGAGAGTCTTGATTGCTGACTCGGTTTCTGACTTGAGTGGGGGTGGTGGTCTGAGTTCTTGGTCGGGTATGGGGAAGCGGGTTAGTATTTTAGGATCCGCAGCTACTGGGGGGATTCAGTTTATCGTTAAAGTATTCTTTCCATCTTTCAAGTTTCATCTTTGAATCGTAGATCTCATTTCCGTCTTTGTCCAGGATCACTGATGTTTGCGGCTCTTTTTTCCGGCTTAACTCGCGTACCATTCTGAAAACTGCTCCGCTATTCCCCTTCTTGGACAGTACTTCGCAGTCTTCGCATTTCTTTCGAAGGTGGTTACGTAGTGCCTTTCTGATCTCTCGCTCTACTCTTCTCTTGAGGAGCTTGTAAGTATCCCAACTGTGACGGTCGGATTTATTGCAAAAAAGTCGCTTATCCTCGCATAGCGCAATGATCTCATCTGTGATCCATGGTTTTTCATTTGGAGTTTTTCTTCCAAGGACGTCATTCGCTGTCTCTATGATAGCTGATGTAGCCTGCTCGGTCAGGGAGTCTATCTCATTAGCAGTGGTCAAGGAAGAATGATTTTTCAGGATCTCTCGGAATTTTTCAGATAGAGTGGAAGTGTAGGTCTGCCTTTTTGCGGGATCCCGCAGCAGATCCAGCCAGAATCTTGGGATTTTGTTGCTTTTTGCAATTTTCTCATTCTTAGCTTGAACCTTGACATCAGGAGAGTGTGGTCAGAGTCGAAGTCTGCTCCAGGTAATGCTACTGTGTCTAGTACAGAAGACTTCCAGCGCTTCGATATCATGATATAATCAATCATGTTCTCGGTTTTACCGTCTGGGGATCTCCAGGTCACTTTACGTCGATGGCGGTGTTTGAAAATTGTGTTCGTTAAGAATAACTCGTTTTCTCGGCAGAAGTCGAGCAATCGTTCCCCTCTCGCATTGAGTTTTCCGTGACCAAAAGTCCCCATTATATCGGCTCGACCGGTATTATCCATACCTACTATAGCGTTAAAGTCCCCCATGACAATCAGTACGTCTTTCTTATGGATTTGGTCAATGACGCTTTGTAGTGTGAAATAGAATTCATCGCATTCTTCCTCACTTCTGGCGGAGTCTGGGGCATAGACTTGGACGACAGAGATATTTTTGGCAGCTCCCTTTAGTCGTAAGACGGCTATTCTTTCTGAGACTGGGGTGAAGGAGATTAGAGATTTTTTGGCAGTTGATGATACGAAGAATCCTACACCTTGTCGATGAACTCCGTCCTTGCGGCCGGACAACAAGAGGGAGGCTCTAGAGAGGCTTTCCTCACTCGTTCGGGGGAGGTGAGTCTCAGAGAGCCCAATAACATCCCAATTGTACCTCTGTAGTTCTCTAAGGGCAAGATCTAGTTTTCCCGGTTTGGCAAGTGTTCGGATGTTTAGCGTGCCAAAGTGTAGGGAGGTTTTTGTCGGAACGGAACAACCGTGTGGTTTTTCACCCCGGGTGGGGGTCGTCCTAGGCCTAGGATAGTCGGCTGCCCCGGACGCGATAGCATGTAAAATCGCATTATTATCATTCAAGATTGGTTGTTCGTCGGTTACCCCGGACGCGCGGTAGCATGTAAAATCGCATTTTCATCCATGAAAATTGGTTGTTCGTCGGTTACCCCGGACGCGGTAGCAGATTTTCGTATAATACTGGACCCTTTTTTCATGATTTCAAGAGAGGTGGTTTCTTGGCTAAATGGGTGGTGGCGGCAAGCCACTCCTCTCCACCACATTGCAGAGGCCGTTGTCCGTAAATCTGGATGCTCCGCCCTTCGCAGTTGTCCTCCTATAGAGGATCCTCCCACGATGGTGTTCTGCTTCACCATGCAATTTAACCCATTGCTGGGAGAAGGTTTGTAACTGACGGGACGTGTCCACACGCCGGTGGGCCCTGCTGAGTGTACATTCGAGGGGCCTTCTTCCTCCTCCGCCTGTATTTACGGCCCCCGGCGAGGGGTGCCCCAGTTTCAATTAAGTACCCCCAGGGACTGGGTCCCCCCTTGGTCCGCGCCTCCTACTCAATGGAGGTACCCTACATATCTGTAAGGCTTCCCCTATCCGCCACCTGGGGACGCGCTAAGTGGCCTGGGGGAGGCCCCCCTACTGAGAAATCTACTGAGAATACTAGAAATCTACCCTACTGAGAATACATTGATAGGAATCGTACATTCCATTTAATTATTCATTGGAACACGATAGGATTTACATCACCTTACCTGTTGACACTGAAATAATTATTCTCAATGATAATCTGAGAGACGTTCTTGGCTTTAAACAGAATCTGATCAATGGGAAAAATGCTGGCACTGTTTACGGGATGGATCAAGTTATTTTTGCTGATTATCCACCAGGTTTCACCTCGGACTCTTGAATATTTCTCTATGCTTCCTTTTTGGAAACATCGAGATTTGGAAATTCAAATGTCCCCTCCTACGTGTTCTTGAAAGAAAAACAACTCATGAACTTGTTCATCACTATGATATAAAGCATCTTCAGTATGTTCCTGTAAACCCTTCGTATTTGGAACTCTGTCAGTTAACACTAAGAAGTGAATTGGGTGATCCTCTAGCAATAACAAAAGGCTTAGCAGTGATTACATGTCATTTTTGACCCATTGTCGCCGACACCAGCACCTAAAATGAACAATAGAAAAATTCCATTTGTTTGCCCCGGTATTGATTGCTATGTTGGAGCTCTGAGTCCACGTCAAATAGGCAGTGGATTGGACTACTACAAGCGGCGTACTACAATTTCTGGCTATGGTCTTGGTAGCTGGTTTGCTAGGCTATTTCGTTCTGCACTACCCCTTGCCAGAAAATATCTTGTACCTGCTGTATCAAATTTTGCTGCCTCAACACTACAGGACTGGGAGTCGTTATTTCAAGGAGAGTGTTAAGGAAAATATTAGATCTTCATCAAGAGCCGTTGATGAGCAATTATAATCTCAGCAAAATGGAAAGGGATTGAAAAGGATGCGTGCGCGTCATTCCCTCATCAGTCTCCACCCAGGTGGAAAGCGAAGGACATCAACAAGGACTTTGAGGAATAAAACAAGAAAGACCAATAAGCAGAAGAAGAAAAAGAAAAAGACTTTTAGATCAAAGAAGGATTTCTTCTCTTAAGATGACTTATCTCCCCAACAAGGAATCATATCCATCAATCAGTTCCTCATTGAATCTATTCAATGCTAAAAATGTTGATGTCAGTGTCAAGTATGGCTACTATGAACAATTTCACCCTCAACAACCCCTCTCGGAAAATATACACTTTCAAATATTTTCCAATGAAGACTATTTCATTGATTTGTCATCAACATTTATGGTTTAAATGTTGCGCTGAAGAAAAAGTAAGATAATACAACTCCAACTGTTGCCGATAGTCTCTCCTACGAAAAACTGTATTCTACAGAACCTGTTCAAACAAATTAATATATTTATTAATGGAACATTGGTGAGCACTAGCAATGATTTATCCAACTATGCAAGCTACATACAATTTATGATGATGACACCAAAGGCACACAAGGAGTTGAGAGGACAATCATTGGGCTATGAATATCGATCAGTTGTTGATACTGACGGCGAGTTGACTACTGCAGTGAGCCAGGAGTATCATCGGGTTGGAAAATTAAATCATGAGATATTCAATATATTCCAATGGTTACCCCCCAATGTCAAGATTGACATAAAGTTGCAACTGGCCCCATCAAATTTCATTTTGATAAAAACACTTCCTGCAGAACCCGATGCAAATGTCATTATCACATCGGCAATTCTTCACGTTCGAAAACAACAGGTTATGAGCTCTGTTGCATTGGCAGTGGAAAAGCTAAGAGCCAATGGCAACAACATTAAACTTCTTGTCCCCCATACGATCACCAATCAACGTCACATTGCCACCGGCTCTCGTAGCTATAGCGATTCATCATTTATCAATGGAGAAATCCTATCAAAATTGGCTTTGGCCTTTGTGAAGATTGGCAGTGCCGTTGGATCCTGGACTGAATCCCCCCATGATTTTAATTTTTTGGGTCTATCTAGCCTTGTGTGCAAAGTGAATGGTATTCCACTGCACACTCTATCATTTGACAAAAAATCCTATAGAACTCTGTACGAGTTGACCATGCAATCCCTAGATCATGACTCTCAACTATTTGAAAATGGAATAACCGATTCAATGCTTTCAAAAAATCATGGGGTAATTGTTTTGGACTTGTCAGGGACCCAGGATATGAGCATAGTACGACCAGGGAATGTACGTTTAGATTGTACATTTGCCGATGCTTTGACTGAGAGTATCAAGCTAATATCATTGAGTCAATTTGAAAACGTATTGGAAAATCACACCCAACGGCAGTTTTTCTACTAGATCTAGCACCATGAACACAAATCAAATAATCAATGCATTTAGTATGGATCCATACATGTCTCAGTACAAGTCCTATTGCATACCATTGGACTTCATTAAAAAAATTCCAAGTGTTAACAATACCCTAATCATTGTTAATAGCAGTCCATCGACTTTGAAGACAGGCCATTGGCTATGCATCTTTCAAACATCGAAGAATATTGAAATTTTTTTTATCCTCTCTGGCCTATAATATAAATTCTACACTTCATACATCAGCAACTTTATTGAAAGCAGGGGGAAAACTATTTTTCAAAATCAACGAAGAGCAGAGGATTTAGCGACTAAGACATGTGGCTTTCATGCACTACTCTTTTTCATGTTCAGATGTCGTGGCTATACCTAAAAGCAGTTTCTCGACATCTACGTTGACTTACCTTGATTGAACGACTTTCTAGTGGAAAATAAACTTACAAACGTATTTAATATTGATTTTAGTGCCCTACGAATAAAATGTTCTAAAAATGTATGTGAAATTGTTTATTAATAAATGAAAAAAAAAATGTACATGATAAAAAAACGACTTTTCTATTCTTTAGATTTCATCTTCTACTAGGTATAGGTATTTGTCGACAACAAATAATGCAGGTAGATTATCCGAATTCACAGTATACTGATCCTGATGTGCTGCAATGTCAGGGTCACATTTTCTACAGTAGAGTGTAACTTCACTCTTGTCATATCTCTTTGTATAGTCAATGTTACTATTCTCATTCATTCTATAGAATTCACATGTTTCAATTTGTTTATTTGAAGCAATGTCACAAACAGTGTCCTCAATTGGCGAGTCACATTCCGTCACAGCCAAATAAAGATCAGTGGGCTTATAATCATAACACCCGTTGTCTTCACAACGATGACGTAGAAACCATATCCTTTTGTTGTTCCAACAGTTGAATCGCTGACCTGGCTCCTCCTCCCAGAACAATCTAAAACCACGACGATATCAATCTCGTAGCAATAAACTAAAATCACGCTTAGGATTCTTTCCAATCAAACCGGGATATGTATTCTCCCATTGATTACATTTATCATAGTGTTAATTGGAGCATAGGTACCCTCTAGGATGAGAGTCACACACCTCTTCAAGACAGGAATTACAACCTTTAATTTGTACCGCATATCCTCTATGCAATTTACACGGGTTGCATAATCTACACTTTTTCATCATAATCATCAATCATTGTGCAATTCTCAGATGATGACAGCTGCCCAGTGTGTACATACATAGTGGACATGTATGGAACATTTTTTCATGTGTTGACACTCTCACAGTCACAATGAAAACTGAGCTACCAACAACAAAAATTGAGTGCGATAGAGAGAGAGGAGTAAATCATCCTTGAACACCATCTTTCTCATGAGAAAAAAAGTCCTAAATTTCTAAACTAGTGTTTAAAAAACATATCCACAATATCATTTTGCCGTGTCGTGATTAATATATCAAAAAATTCTGTAAATGCATTTGGACCACGACGTAGAAGCTTCATACAATAGTCTAATGATGGAGAATCAGTTTTCATTATATCGACAAGCATTTCCTGAGAAAATATCTTCCTTTGAATAGACAGCTCTAGAAAATCATCATCTAGAATCAAACGTTTTTCCATAAGCACAACATTCCCCATGTTTGGCTCTTTCTAAAATCTATCCATTTTTTAGAGTCCTAACACTCTCACAACCAACTTCAGACTAACCAAAATTTTTTCTACTCTAAAAAATATGCGCTAGTCTACTATAGAAAGAAAAATACCTTTGATTTAGAAACAATTTTATTGAGCATAATTACAACAATAATATTAACTGATGCATTTTGTTCTCATCAATATATTTCACTAGCACATCTAATGCTGCCTGAAGTCTATTTATATGCACAATATTCAGTTTTGCAGCAAAACATAGTTGCTCCTCCATTTTAAAATTTGCTTAATGATATCACGTATCTAGCAAACATATCGTCCCATTCATGGCATAGTCTACACCCTCCGGTTATTTCCACTGCCACATTTGGTACTCGTATATCTTTGCTGCTGCTACCGGCTCCACCATCAATCTCCAATAATGTAAATGCACCACTCATTTTCTCTACTAATATCCTCTCAAAATAAACTATTCTCTCTGAATTCAATTCTCTTACTAATATGAAATGCAATGAAAATCACTCCTTTTATTTGAATCCAATCACCAATTAAGTTATCGTATATGGAGTAACCACCGCTGTCTCTGATTGGCCCTAAAAAATGGGTGTTGCCTCAAAACCAGTCTAGTTGTCTTATACAATCACAACCATACTCTCAAAACGTGTTTGACCACTTTATAGGTAAAGGATTGGTCGCTTTTTGCAATGTCCATGTGAAACTGTAGTGCATATTCTTGATATGCTAGAGATAAGACAAATTACGCAAGCACTGCTCAAATCTTATACAAGCTTACTACTGTAATAGTCCTTTGGGTAGTTTTATAAATTCTGAGAAGGATCTATCTTCACTGGAGCAACAAAATGGGGCTTATCAGATCCCATGTACTTGCGGAAGCTCATATGTGATACGTACTAACCAGAGTTTCGAAATGAGATTATTATAGCATAAAGATTCTAGTTTTTTCGGCTTGAAAGCAAGATTTTAAGTCTGAAAATTTTACTTCAGCCCTTTCAGAACATATTTTCAATTTTTCAGACCTTTTTATTTTGTTAGAGAATGTCTCTTTGATTTCTAAGGATCGGGGTTTAAAGCAAAATTTTCGTGAAACTCTTGAAATAGAGAAAATCTTATTCAAGAATATTGCTTTGAATTGGGATACAGGTGAATTTGGGCTGAACTCTATCAATGATAATTTATTAAAATCTTTGCCTTTGCTCTAAAAACAATTAAAGAATTAAACAAAATATAATTTATTTGTTTTCGTATATAAACTTGTGTTTTAAATTGTTTTAGTTTAGTTTTACTACTGATGACAGTCACTGTATATTTGACCGAAATATATGGTATTTTTTGTGAATTTCTGTACACTGTCTATTAAAAAGAATCTTATTACTATTTTGAACTATTATTTATCGTCATTGAAAGGCAGTGTGGTCTCCAAAATTATCTACGACATATTTATGGGGATGATTTGACCAAAAATGTGTATAAATATATAAACCCTCACAAAAAACATGCAAATTTTATCAACCAGCAGGATTTTCTTCTACGATTTAAGAAGATGAGAATTATGTAACACTCCTACCCAGTACTTCTTTATTCCTTTGTTTTTGTTGTAGTTCTTTGTTTAAAAAAAATTAATTCACGCTATTGTTGTTATGACGAGGTTTATTTTTTTCATACGTCCTACTTTATACGAGCTCTGTTCTCCGTTGGGGCTTGATGTTTTTGTAATTTTAACAGTAAAACAGTTAACCTGCAATTTAAAACTGGAATCTTTCTAATCTTGTAGAAAAAAGCTGTTAAAAACACACAATCATACAGTTTGACAACTTTAAAGAGACATGAACACTGGCTTATGCGAATTAATATATTGTAATTTGGCTCTCTCTCTCTTTATATACACAAATCTGCCATCACATCAGCTCTCACTTTATTAATTGATTTTCTCTCCCTTTTTAGATATAAAGGGCGATCAAATTTAGAAAGTAGGTCTAGTTTTTGCAGAAATTGCTTGGCAAGAGTGACATCTAGGATATATTAGTTTTGCAGAAACTGCTATGGCAAGAGTGACATCTAGGATATATTAGGGGTAAAATATCTAATTATATAATATATAATACTATATATATATGTATATATATATATATATATATATATATATATATATATATATATATATATATATATATATATATATATATTATATATATCTATATATATATATATATATATATATATATATATATATATATATATATATATATATATATATATATATATATATATATATATATATATATATATATATATATATATATATATATATATATATATATATACATATTTGCTATAATATGTGCCTCACTAACATGTGCCTCACTATATATATGCCTCACTAACATTCAATTTACATTTTGACAATTTCAAGGAAGAAACGTTTGAACGAAGCTTACATTTCAAGACTTTAAATCTCATTATTAAGGATAAAAGTCGAAAAAGAGCTTTAATACTGAGAGATAAACTTTCCCTGAAAAATCTTATATAAAAAAAGTTAGTTTAAGTTACTTTTGTGTTATTCAACAAACAGGAAAAAATCACTTTCAATCATGACTTTCGCCTTTCCAGAGAAAGATTGCTAAAAAAACTTTCCGAAATTATAAACAAATAATACGGTAATACCTTCGTCAATTCTTGGACCAGGTGTGGTTAATTTTTTCATCAAGAACTTTAACGATACAAGAACAATCAGTGCTTGAAAAGGGTCCGAAATTTTGTTTTAAACCGGATAAAGTCACCTTGGAAGACACAATCTCTTCAATAGAAACATCTTTGCATAAAAACGCAAATCTAATAAAAAGATGTTAGCTTAGTAAGAGCTTTTACCGTAAAAGCCCTGTCTAATTTGTGTATTGGAACCGGAATTTCCTTTTACGACCATCAAAGACATAAAATTCTTAAAAAATTAAAAAAGGATGGCTCAATTACCATTAAAAAAGCAGATAAGAGTAACACTTTAGTTGTCATAAATACTGAGGACTACGAATCAAAATTAAGAAGTTAACTAAATGATGAAGAAACATACAAGAAGCAATCGTATAATCCAACAGACTCTCTGACAAATATGTTTAAGAACGAATTAAAGTGTTTAAAGGATGATGGAAAAAATAGCACCTCAACTTTATTACAAATGCCTGCCACGCAGTTCCTTGTGCCCTAAATTATATGGATTTCTCAAAATTCAAAAGCCTAACCTACCATTACGACCAATTGTGTCAAGTACAAGGTCACCAACAAGTGTTTTGAGCAAGTGGTTAGTGTAAATCTGTAAATAACTTTTGTCTACACAAATTTCGTACATTAAGAATTCTTCGAATTTGGTTGAAAAACTGAAAAAAGTATAAATTTCTTCAAGTTCTTTGCTTTCAAGCTTCGACATTGTATTAATGTAAACAAATATTGATGTAGAAGCAGCCGAAACTCTTCTAGAAAGAAAGCTGTTAGAAATTTGGATTTGATTAGTGGCAAAAAAGATTTCGAACATTCTGTAATTATGTATTTAGCAAGGTTGTGCAATAAGTGCTCTTATTTTTTTTCAGTTCAGAGGGAAGTATTTCGAAAAAAATAAATGGTTTGCCTATGGGGCCCCTTTATCCCCTTTATTATCTAATATTTTTATGCAGAATATTGAAAAAATTGAGTTAGATTCATATTTTTTAAAACATATTTTTTTGGGGCCGGTATGTGGCTGACATAATGTCAGTATTTGATTATGGGGAGGAGGAATTTAAAGGATTTTTGGAACATCTTAATTGTTTGGGAGGGATTTAAAGTTTACTGTTCAATTAGAGGAGAGTGGAAAACTTCCTTTTCTTGATGTTCTTCTTTTGAAAAAGAAAACAGTCTGGATTTTAAAATTTACAGAAAACCGGCAAATAACAATAGATTTTTGTCCTATAGTTCCGGTCAAGCTCGCCAAGTAAAAATTGGCTTGATCATTTCTTTAACTGACCGGATTATTAGCATTTGCTCTCCAAAATTTTTTGAGGAGGAGTTTTTTTCTAAGGAAAATACTAATAAACAACATGGATCCAGAGTGGTTAATTAACGAGACTTTTTCAAAAAGAAGAAGAAGGTTTCTAGAGATTTATAAGGATGTCTTGGAGATGACAAATATGTTTAAGAACGAATTAAAGTGTTTAAAGAATGATGGAAAAATAGCACCTCAACTTTATTACAAATGCCTACCACGCAGTCCTTGTGCCCTAAATTATATGGATTTTTCAAAATTCAAAAGCCTAACCTACCATTACGATTAATTGTGTCATGTAGAAGGTCACCAACAAGTGTTTTTGAGCAAGTGGTTAGTGTAAATCTGTAAATAACTTCTGTCTACACAAATTTCGTACATTAAGAATTCTTCGAATTTGGTTGAAAAACTGAAAAAAGTATAAATTTCTTCAAGTTCTTTGCTTTCAAGCTTCGACATTGTATTAATGTACACAAATATTGATGTAGAAGCAGCCGAAACTCTTCTAGAAAGAAAGCTGTTAGAAATTTGGATTTGATTAGTGGCAAAAAAGATTTCGAACATTCTGTAATTATGTATTTAGCAAGGTTGTGCAATAAGTTCTCTTATTTTTTTTCAATTCAGAGGGAAGTATTTCGAAAAAATAAATGTTTGCCTATGGGGGCCCCTTTATCCCCTTTATTAGCTAATATTTTTATGCAGAATATTGAAAAAATTGAGTTAGATTCATATTTTTTAAAACATATTTTTTGGGGGCCGGTATATTGCTGACGTAATGTCAGTATTTGATTATGGGGAGGAGGAATTTAAAGGATTTTTGGAACATCTTAATTGTTTTGGGAGGGATTTAAAGTTTACTGTTCAATTAGAGGAGAATGGGAAACTTCCTTTTCTGATGTTCTTCTTTTGAAAAAGGAAAACAGTCTGGATTTTAAATTTACAGAAAACCGGCAAATAACAATAGATTTTTGTCTTATAGTTCCGGTCAAGCTCGCCAAGTAAAAATTGGCTTGATCATTTCTTTAAACTGACCGGATTATTAGCATTTGCTCTCCAAATTTTTTTTTGAGGAGGAGTTGTTTTTTCTAAGGAAAATACTAATAAACAAACATGGATCCAGAGTGGTTAATTAACGAGACTTTTTTAAAAAGAAGAAGAAGGTTTCTAGAGATTTATAAGGAAGTCCTGGAGACAACTCTGGAGAAGGATATTTTTGTTCCTTACCATATGTACCCGGGCTAAATGCCAAAAAACTTAAAAGAATTTTAAAGAGTAATGGTCTAAGGGTAGCTTTAAAGAGTAATAATACTTTGGGTAGTTTTCTAAATTCTGGGAAGGATCTAGATTCATTGGGGAAACAAAGTGGGGTTTATCAGATCCCATGTACTTGCGGAAGCTCATATTTGGGACTACTAACCAGAGTTTGGAAATGAGATTATTACAGCATAAAGTTTCTATTTCTTCGGCTTTAAAGTAAGATTCTAAGTCTGAAGATTTTACTTCTGCCCTTTCAGAACATATTTTCAATTTTCCAGACCATTTTTGTTCGAAAATGTCTCTTTCATTTCTAGGGATCGCCGCTTAAAGCAAAATTTTCGTGATACTCTGAAATAAAGAAAATCTTATCCAAGAATAAGGCTTTGAATTGGGATACAGGGTGAATTTGGGCTGAACTCTATGATAATTTATTAAAATCTCCACCTTTGCTTTGAAAACAATTAGAGAATTAAACAATATTGTAGTTTAATTTTAAATTGTTTTTGAAATTGTTTTGAAAATGTTTTGAAATTATGTTACTTCAGTTTTAAATTGTTTTAATTTAGTTTTACCACTGATGACGGTCACTGTATATTTGACCGAAATATCTGGTATTTTTTGTGAATTTCTACACACTGTCTATTAAAAAGGATCGTATCGCTATTTTGAACTTTCATTTCATCGTCATGGAAATGTAGTGTGGTCTCCGGAATTATCTACGTCATATTTATGGGGATGATTTGACCAAAAAAGTGTATAAAAATATAAACACTCACAAAAAAACATCCAAATGTTATCAACCAGCAGGATTTTCCTCTACGATGTAAGAAGATTAGAATTGTGCCACCTTCACTAACATTCAATTTACATTTTGGCACTTTCAAGAAAGAAACGTTTGAACGAAGCTTACCTTTCAAGACTTTAAATTACATTATTAAGGATAAAAGTCGAAAAAGAGCTTTAATAGGAGAGATAAGCTTTCCCTGGAAAATATTGTATCAAAAAAGGTTAGTGTAAGTTACTTTGGTGTTTTATTCAACAAACAGGAAAAAAATCACTTTCAATCATGATTTTCGCCTTTCCAGAGAAAGATTGCTAAAATTGTTTTTTTCGAAATTTTCAACAAATAATGCGATAATACCTTCTTCAATTCTTGGAACAGGTGGTGTTAATTTTTCATCAAGAACTTTAACAATACAAGAACAATCAGTGCTTAAAAGGATCCGACATTTTGTTTTAAACCGGATAAAGTCTCCGTGGAAGACATTATCTCTTCAATAGAAACATCTTTGCATAAATATGCAAATATAATAAAAGATGTTAGCTTAGTAAGAGCTTCTACCGTAAAAACCCTGTCTAATTTTGTATTGAAACCGGAATTTCCTAGTACGACCATCAAAGACATAAGAATTCTTTAAAAATTGAAAAAGGATGGTTCAATTACCATTACAAAAAGCAGATAAGAGTAACACTTTAGTTGTCATGAATACTGAGGACTACGAATCAAAATTAAGAAGTTAACTTTTCTTTTTTTTCTCTTTCGTTCATTCTCAATTTTTTGTTGTTATTGTCCTCAACAAGTTCACTTCCAGGATCCTTATTATTATTGGTGTTATGTTTCATTTTTTTATTTCAATGAATAATTGAATTAAATTGAACTAAATGATGAATAAATATACAAGAAGCTGTTGTATAATCCAACAAAACTCTCTGACAAATAAGTTTAGGAACGACTTAAAGTGTTTAAAGGATGATTGAAAAATAACACTTCAACTTTAATACAAATGCCTGCCACGCAGTTCCTTGTGCCCTCAATTATATGGACTTCCCAAAATTCATAAGCCTAACCTAGTATTACTACCAATTGTGTCAAGTAAAAGGCCACAACAAGTGCCTTAAGCAATTGGTTAGGGTCAATCTGTAAACCACTTTTGTCTACACAAATTTCGTACATTAAGAATTCTCCGAATTTGGTGGAAAAACTGAAAAATGTAGAAATTTCTTCAAGTTCTTTGCTTTCTAGCTTCAACATTATATCAATGTACACAAATATTGATGTAGAGGAAGCCGAAACTCTTCTAGAAAGAAAGCTGTTAAGAAATTTGGATTTTATTAGTGGCAAAACAGATTTGGAAGTTTCTGTAATTATGTATTTAGTAAGATTGCGCAATAAGTTCTTTTATTTTTTTTTCAATTCAGAGGGGTATTTCGAACAAATAAATAGTTTATCTATGGGGCCCCTGTATCCCCTTTATTAGCAATTTTTTTTGGGGGAAATATTGAAACAATTGCGTTAGATTCATATTTTTTAAAAACAATTTTTTGGGGCCAGTATATGGATGACATGATCTAGATTTTTTAAGAGGATCTGAATTGAGTAGAGTTCAATTCACCCAATGTAGTTGACTTTTGTCCAAATGTTATATCATTGAACGCTAATGAACTGAATCCAAGAAAGTCAATGGCTAGCTTCCGCCTTTGCTTTGAAAAGAATTAGAGAATTAAACAATATGTAGTTTTATTGGATTTCGTATATAAACTTTTGTTTTAAATTGTTTTAGTTTAGTTTTACTCCTGATGACGGTCACTACATAAGTGACCGAAATATCTGGTATTTTTTGTGAATCTCTATACACTGTCTATTAAAAGGATCTTATCTCTATTTTGAACTTTTAATTTATTGTCATGGAAAGGCAGTGTGGTCTCCAAAATTATCTTAGTTATCCTACGTATCCGACAAAGGATGTTGATAAAGAATTGCTTCGCTCTAATACTTAGATTTTGTCAATATTATCCTATGTATCCGACAAAGGATGTTGAAAAAGAAATTTGTTAACTCTGTTACTTAGATTTTGTCAATGTTATACTATGTATCCGTCAAAAGATGTTGATAAAGAATTTAATCACCCTGATACATAGATTTTGACAATGTTATCCCATGTAACTGACAAATGATGTTGATAAGAATTTAATCACTCTGATACTTAGATTTTGATAATGTTATTCTATATCGCCAATGAAAGATGTTCACAAGGGGTTTTGGTTAAGGATTTATTCACTCTGATACTTAGATTTTGATAAAGCTATCAGATGTATCCGATAAAAGATGTTGATATTGTATTTATTCACTCCCATAATTAGATTTTGTCAATGGTATCCTATGTATCCAACAAAAGACGTTGATAAAGAACATAACCACTCTGATACTTGGATTTTGTCAATTTTATCGATTTGTATCCGATAAAGGATGTTGATGTAGGATTTATTCACTCTGACACTTAGATTTAGTCATTATTTTCCTATGTATCCGGCAAAGGATGTTGATAAAAAAAACACTGTAAAATAGTTTTTTTTTTTGTTTTCAATGTTGTTTATTTGACGTTCAAAGCCATTGTCAGTCTCAACTATTGATTAATAGCAAAATTTCTACTGGTTACGAAATAAGAGAAGAGAGCAGCTAAAGTATCAAGAGAGAACATGATGAATTATTTTATGGATCAAATTCAAAAATGTCCAGAGCTATTCAATGATATTAATAAAGTATAATAATGTGTATTTAACATATTTTTCATGTTAATATTCTACATGATGTTATTTCAATAAAAATATTTTACGCAACATTTTTGTTATATTACCATTATTTTTAGGGTACACTAGCATTTCAAACGTTTAGAATGTTTATTAAACATTAAGGGATATAACTAACATCCCATTCAATAACGCATTAGCTAATTAAATTTAAACAAAACATTAACCCGTTCAAACAATAGATTTTATTTTAACTGTCCTCGATGCTTAAAACAGTGACCCAATCTATGGATCCCTAAAATATCATTTAACAACCCATTAGCATATTAAATTCAAACGACCCATTAACCCATTTGAACAACAGACTTTATTTTCACTGTCCTCAGTGCCTTAACAGTAACCAATAAGACGATGGTTCTTTTTCATGTATACCTAAAAAGGCCATTCAACAACCCGTTAGCACATTAAATTCAAACAACAAATAAATCCATTCGAACAACATATTTTATTGTCACTGTACTCGGTGCCTTAACAATAATCAATAAGTCGGTGTGAGAGGATCCCACCCCAACTCAACCCCCGAATCTTGCCTCGAAGTGGTATTTGAAAGTTTATAATAAACAATAATCATCGACAAAGCGAAAAAAACATGACAAAAATCAAAGTGTTGCCCACAACTAAACTACCATATTTGTGGGGGAGGATTCCACTCCAGCTCAATCCCTGAATCTTACTATGAAGTGGTACTTGAAAGTTTATAATAAACGAAAATTATTGCCAAAGCGAAAAAAAAATCAAAGTGTTGCTCCCAACAACCAAATTATCCTATTTGTGTGGGGAGGATCCCAAACCAAGCCAATCCCCGAATCTTACTATAAAGTGGCACTTGAAAGTTTATATTAAACTAAAATCATCGATACAGCGGAAAAAACATGACAAAAAATCAAAGTGTTACCCTCGCAACCATATTATACTATTTGTGTGTGGGAGGATCTCAGCCCAACTTAACCCCCGAATCTTACTATGAAGTGGTACTTTAAAGTTTATATTAAACTAAAATCATCGACAAAGCGCTAAACTCAGTTACTAAATCTGTCCAACAATTCGTTTTTTCCCCCCAAAAGATCGTAATCTCTCAGTAACCCAAATTTAAAGGAGGGGGAAAAAAGGCCTTTCGGGCATTATTTATAAGCCCTAACTCATCAAATCACTAAACACAGTTACTAAACTTGTCCATTTTTATTATAATTAGACAATTTTAATCAAATAACGAAAATGTTCAAAGAAAAAGAAAGATATTTAACTGAAATATCCTGAAACCTATATTTTGGAAGGTCACTATGTTATTTATTATTATTATTACTAACCAGTTTCAAACAAATAAACGGGAATATTCAAAGAAAAAGAAGTCATTTAACTGAAATCTCCTAAAAAACTAGATCTCGGAAGCTCATTATGATATTTTTTATTATCGTTAAACAATTTCAAACAGATAAACGAGAATATTCAAAGAAAAAGAAGACATTTTAATTGAAACCTTCTGAAACCTAGATCTTGGAAGGTCATTATTATATTTTTATTATTATTAAACAATTTTATTCAAATATAAAGGGGAAATTTCAAAGAAAAAGAAAACATTTAACTGAAATCTACTTAAACCTAGATCTCAGAAGCTTATTATGTTATTTTTTATTATTATTTAAACAGTTTCAATCAAATAAACGAGAATATTCAAAACAGGGAGATATTTAACTGAAATATTCTGAAACCTAGATCTCGGAAGCTCATTACGCTATTTTCTATTATTATTAAACAATTTCAATCAAATAAACGAGAATACTCAAAGAAAAAAAGACATTTAACTTAAATCTCCTGAAACCAAGATCTCGGAAGCTTATTAATTTATTTTTTACCGAGATGTCGGAAGGTCATTATGTTATTTTTCATTAGTATTAAGCGATTTCAATCAAATAAACATCCTTCTCCAGTCTAACGCAGTTACGGAATACTAACACTACAGTTTTAACCATATTAAGCTCTAACTTTCTCCTTTCCAAATAACCCCCTAAAAGATTAAGTAATTTCTATGGGTTCCTTTGTTTTGGCAACCCTGTATTGACACATTTAAAATTACCAGGAAACACTTCCCACGTTGAATATATTCAATCTAACTCAATCTCTCTTAACATCTCTGTATCTCGTTTGAATTTCTGGAAATCATCTAAGATGTCCTAGTTACGCTATTAATGCTTCGAAATAATAATTCCACATTTGGACTTGAAGAAATAATTTATCTCTCTCCTTAAGTGAAGCCATAATCATTCTCCTCCTCAGCATCTATTACACTTAGAAACATCTTATGTCTAGGTTTTTAAAAATCCTTCCTTATATTACTTGTGGTTGCTATGAACGGTTGCTAAGATCTCTAGGGGCTATTACGAGAATCCATGCTAAAATTCCTGGAAGTAAGGTCTGATGTCACTTAGCTTAGTATTTTAGCTCTCTGATTGGCCTAAAAAAAAGAGCGTTAGACTGTGACGTCACTTCATGTAGTATTTTAAGGACGCCCTCTACTCAGAAGTAGCCCCAAAATTTTGAATATAACATACTAAGTCGTTCTTCTTGGGATGCTGCTGAGATACCTTATTGGGAATTAGCATTAACACAGTGAATTTTGATTTACTCTTAAGGCAACATTTAGTTTCTAAACATAATGGACAAATGGGAGAGTGGGTGTGGGAGGGAGACTAGTTGCCCTCCAATAACCTTCGACTATTAAAAAAGGCATTAACCCTTTCTATTTTCGATCGAATGAGCCCTTTTCGAAGTCCCTAAGACAAAACCTTCGATACGAAGTGGCCTGGTCTAAGCAAACAAAATATAATAATAATAATAATACATTGTACCCACATCAATCTTTCATAGGCAGCACGCTAGCGCTGCCTAAGTGATAAACGATGTGGGCATACTGTGTTTTTTTCTTCAGCCGGTTACTCCGTATCGAAGGAGTTGTCATTAAAACTTCGAAAGGCTTATTCGACTGGAAATTGGAGTGGCTAGTGCCCTTTTTAATAGTCAAAAGGGATTGGAGGGCAACTAGCCCCCACCCCAACGCCCATCATTCCCCCAAACACATCCAATCAAATTTTTAGATAGCCATTTTGTTCAGCGTGGTTAAGTTCCAGTTAGAAAATATGTTTTTGGGGAGGACACTCCCCAACAACCCTCGGGGCAAGGGTTTTAAGTTATGCCCTGAGGGCATATAGATATTGGCACAATGTGCTTTGTATTGATTTTTTTTTTACAGCAGGGCACTTCATATGGAAGGGGTCGTCGTAAAAACTTCAAAAAGGGCTCATTCGATTGGAGATTGAGAGTTCTAGTGCCCTTTTTAATATTAGAAAGTGATTGGAGGGCAACTAGCCCCCCCCCACACCCATAATTCCCCCAAATACATCCAATCAAAATTTTGAGATAGCCATTTTGTTCGGCGTAGTTGATTTCCAGATAGAAAATATGCTTTGAGGAGGGCACTCCCCCACAACTCTCAGAGCAAGGGTTTTAAGTTATGCCCTGGGGGCATATAAGGTTTTTATAAAAAGCGTTGTCGTAGAAACTTCAAAACAGGCTCATTCGATTGGAAATTGGAAGGGCTAGTACCCTTTTTATAAGTTGAAAGTGATTAGAGGGCAACTAGCCCCCCCAAGCCCACCATTCCCCCAAGCACATCCAATCAAAATTTTGAGATAATCATACTCTTCAGCGTAGTTGACTTCCTGATAGAAAACAAGCTTTTGAGGATTACACTCCCCACAACCCTCAGAGCAACGGTTTTACGTTATGCCCTGTGGGCATATAAGGTTTTTATAGAAGGGGTCATCGCAGAAACTTCAAAAGGGGCTCATTCGATTGGAAATTGAAAATTTAGTGCCCTCTTTAATAGTCGAAAGTGATTGGAGGACAACTAGCCCTCCCCTCCAACGCCCATCATTCCCCCAAATACATCCAATCAAAATTTTGAGATAGCCATTTTGTTCAGCGTAGTTGATTTCCAGATAGAAAATATGCTTTGAGGAGGGCACTCCCCCACAACTCTCAGAGCAAGGGTTTTAAATTATGCCCTGGGGGCATATAAGGTTTTATAAAAAGCGTTGTCGTAGAAAGTTCAAACAGGCTCATTCGATTGGGAAATTGGAAGGGCTAGTACCCTTTTATAAGTTGAAAGTAATTGGAGGGCAACTAGCCCCCCCCCAACCCCATCATTCCCCAAAACACATCCAATCAAAATTTTGAGATAATCATTTTATTCATCGTAGTTGATTTCCTGATAGAAAACAAGCTTTTGAGAATTACACTCCCCCACAACCCTCAGAGCAACGGTTTTACGTTATGCCCTGTGGGCATATAAGGTTTTTATAGAAGGGGTCATCGCAGAAGGGGCCCTGGAGGCATATAATGTTTTTATAGAATGCTTTGTCGTAGAATTTTCAAAAAAGGCTCATTCGATTGATAATTCAAAGGGCTAGTGCCCTGTTTAATAGTTAAAAATGATTAGAGGGCAACTAGTCCCCCCCGCGCCCATCATGTCCCCAAATACATCCAATCAATATTTTTAAATAGCCATTTTGTTCAGCTTACTTGATTTCCAGATGGAAAATGTGTTTTTGAGGAGGATACTCCCCCATAGCCCTCAGGGCAAGGGTTTTAAGTTTTGTCTTGGGGGTATATAAGGTTTTAAAGAAGGCGTTGTCGTAGAAACTTAATAAAACCTCATTCAAATGGAAATTCAAACGGCTATTGCCCTTTTTAATAGTCGAAAGTGATTGGAGGGCAACTAGCCCCCGCGCCAAACCATTCCCCCAAACACATCTAATAAAAATTTTGAGATAATCGTTTTGTTCAGCTTAGTTTATTTCCAGATAGAAAATATATTTTTGAGGAGGACACTCCCCCGCAACCCTCGGGCAAGGTTTATAAGTTTTGCCCTGGGGGCATAAGGTTTTTATTGAAATCTTTGTCGTAGAAACTTGAAAAAGGGCTCATTCGATTTGAAATTCAAAGGGATAGCACGCTTTTTAATAGTCGAAAGTGATTTTGAGGGCAACTAACCCCCCTCTCGCGCCCACCTTTTCCCCAAACACATCCAATGAAAAGTTTTTTAAATAGCCATTTATTATTCAACGTAGTAGAAAGTTTTGGAAATTAGGTCTTTAAGGATGACAACCCCTCCCCCACAGCCCTCAGGCCAATGGTTGTAAGTTATTCCCTGGGGCATATAAAGTTTTATTGAAAGCGTTGTCATAGAAACTTCAAAAGGGTTCATTCAATTGGAAATTGAAAGGGCTAGTGCCTTTTTTAATAGTTGAAAGTGATTGGATAGCGACTAACGCGCCCTCTCACGTCCACTATTTTCCAAACACGTCCAATCAAAATTTTGAGATATCCATTTTTTTCAACGTAGTTGAACGTTCTGGAAACTAGGTCTTAGAGGATGACAACCACCCTCGCAGCCCTTAGGGTAAGAGTTGCAATTTATGCCCTGGGGGCATATAATGTTTATACAGATATTTGTTGTATAAATCATAGGCAGCAGTATCGCGCTGCCTAAGTACACAACGAGGACACTCGAAAACGAGAAAAGAAACGGGGACTAAGTAAAGAGGAGGAAACTCCTCAACAACCTCTGGGAAAAGGTTTTAAGTTATGCCTTGGGGGCATACGAGAACGATGTATAAGAATAAGAACGTATAAGAACGATGTCGGCACACTGTATTATTTATTAATTTTTTCCCTTAGAGTAGGGCACTTCTTATCGAAGAAGATGTCGTAGAAATTTCGAAAAGCGCTCATTCAATTGGAAATTGGAGTGGTTTGTGATGCTTTTAATAGTCGAAAGTTATTGGAGGGCGACGAACACCCCTCTCACGCCCACCATTTCCCCAAACACATCCGCCAAGGTGAGAGAGACTGTTACATCAGGTGCAGCGTCCATTACTTTTCGCATAATATAATTGGAAGGTGCGAGTTTTAGTTTATATCAAACTTTACATTAGGAGGTAGCCATTGAGGCATATTGAATATCTCATGATTTAGCTTCCCAACTAAACGTAAATCTTTAGTTGTCGCCTCTCTAAGAATATAGGTAGTATCAGCATTTGTTTTATATTCATATCCGATACCCAAAGCTCTCAAATTTTTATAAAACATTGAAGTCATCAACATGAATTGTGTATAACTTGTATAATTTGAAAGCTTATTGCACGTGCTGACCAATGTTCCATTTATATAGATACTTATTTGTCGAAATAAATTGTGTAGTGCACAATTTTCGTAGGATAGCCCCTCGGCGGGATTAGATTTTTCATTGTTTGATTTTTTAACAGTGACGATGTACGATATCTTGAAATTAAAAGTCAAATTGTTCGTATTAAACGTTCAGCCAATGCCGCCTTTATTGAAATATGACTATGATAGAGCATTGTATTATATTCCAATAAAACCTTCTTTAGATGTGAATTAACAAATTCACTTCCAAAATCTGTTTGAATTTTTATATGAATCGTGCTCAACGATGGTTTTAAAGGGCTTTAGCAACTTCATTGCCTCTCTTAGACTGCAATGGAATTGTATTTGTATATCGACTAAAAACACTTATTGCAAGTAAAATATACGTGTACGATTTATTAGGACATCTTTGGATCGCGTCTAGAGTCAAAATATCTGCTTGCACTATATGCAGAGGGTAAAAGGCTTTAGTTTTTCTGCAGTCACGACTTCTAGTCCTATGATTTCGATGAAGAGTATAACTTGGTTCCTTTTGCAAATACTCTTTTGCTAGTTTCTTTTTAATTCCGATATCCTGAGCAAGTATAGTGGGAGAACTTAAACTTCCTGGTTCTCCAATACGTTCATAAACAGCTTTCAAAAAGTGATCCATTTTGACCATAACCGTCCGCTACCGTTTTTGTATACTACCGGCTGCATCAATACGTCTTCGCTTCTGTCTAGCTACGGTGTCAAATAGCCACTAGGTGTGCTTTCCAAGATAGATTTAAAATAATCTTCTACCTTTAATGGACTATGTTCATTTAATTTCTTTAGAATTTGCTTATTGCTGATAAGAATCATAGGAAAATTTGACGACTTTCAAAAATTATATAAATGTCCGTCACAAGATTCGACTCTTTTAAGATTTGCAATCAGATCCAATAAAAAATCAATTAAATTGTAGGGCTTGGCCTAGATTATAACTTCATTCTTTTTCTCGTCATTTGTTCATTTTCAGCGAGATACGTCAAGAGTCTTTTACCTTGTTCACGATAGGATTGAGGCAACAAGTCTTCAACACTTGTTTGAAAGTTCAAACTTTCACTATTATCAGAAGGATGATCAATGATATTGACTTTGAGCGGTTTTTCAGGATAATCTTTATAAGCGTTGTTGACAAGACGAAGGGCATTTTGAAGCAAAATTGATTTTTCATCAGCGGCAATTTTTTCATTGTTAATAAAATTATCAAGATTATCTTCAAAGTGCTCTCTGGGTGAAAGAGCAAGTTCAATTTGGGTCAATTTATAGGGTTTATAAAATTGGGCATATACGCATAAAAGAACCATCTATTATAGAAAACTGGGACTTCTAGTCTGCAACCCCACAGGGTAGGGGAGGGGGAGTGATATACACACACAAAAACACAAACGAACACAAAACACACACACACACAAAAAGAAGAAAACACTAACACAAAACACACACACAAAAACACACACAAACTTAAACACAAACAAACACACACAATGTAAAACACACATGAACAAAAAAACACAGACAAAACACACAAAAATAAAAAAACAACGCACACACACACGAACAAACACACACACACGAACAAAAAAAACACAGACAAGAACACACAAACACACACACACAAAACAAAAAAAATACGCACACACACACACACTAAAAACACACGAACACAAAACACACACACACAAAAAACACATACAAACAAAAACCCACACACACAATGAAAAACACATATGACAAAAAAACACAGACAAAAAAACACACACACGAAAGCACACACACACACAAACATGCACACACACACACAAAAACACATGAACACAAAACACACACACACAACAAAACACAACAAACACACACACACAAACACACACTTGTCACTGCTACACTCTTTTGATCTTTTAAGGTTCACTTTGGAAATTTTATCACTGAAGTTGTAAGACTTGGAATATTTTCGTTCTAGTTAACCAAATCACTGCTACACTTTGTTGATTTTTAAGGTTCATTTCAGAATTTTTTCACTGAAGTGTAAGACTTGGAATATTTTTGTAGTAGTTCACCATATCACTGCTACGCTCTGTTGATGTTTCAAAGTTCATTTCGGAATCTTTTCGTTGAAAGGAGAGACTTGAAATATTTTCACAGTGTTACGTTATGATTTAGCTTGTCACATCTACACTCTGTTCACGAAAAATTTCCAAAGTGAACATTGGAAGATGAACAGAGTGTAGCAGTGACAAGCCAAAACGCTACGAGAATATTCCAGGTCTTTTATTTCAACGAAAAAATCCAGAATTGAACCTTAAAAGGTCAACAAAGTGTAGCAGTGACAAGCCACAACGCTATGAAAATATTCCAAGTGTCACATTTCAATGAAAAAAAATGTGTGTATATTTTTTTGTGTGTGTAATGTGTTTCTTT
>CM051260.1:74542804-74682804 GCA_027921565.1 Artemia sinica | reverse complement strand
TTCAATTGTCAGATCGTGTTAAGCAACAGACAAAGCAATATCGACCACTTTTACGTGCTCTAGCTTGCAAAAAAGAAAGCAAATTGTAAAAGAAAACATCTTGTTGAAGCGGATGGTAATTTCTTTTCATTGTTACTACCAATAATATCCGAACTTGTAAATATTATTCTCTAGAAATTACGAAACGATATAAATTGACGTAAATTGAATTTGCTTTTTCAACCAGAGAGCACTTTGAAGATAATCTTGATAAATTTATTAACAATGAAACAATTGCCGATGATGAAAAATTAATTTTGCTTCAAAATGCCCTTCGTCGTATCAACAAACATAAAGCTTATCGTAAAAAACTGCTCAAAGTCAAAGTCATTGATCATCCTTCTGATAATAGTGAAAGTTTTGAAACTTTGAAAACACCGAAAAAAGAAGATTTATTAAAAAGTGTTGTAGACTTGTTGCCTCAATCCTATCGTTAACAAGGTATAAGACTCTTGACGTATCTTGCTGAAAATGAACAAATTGATGGGAAAGAGAATGAAGTTATAATCCAGGGCAAGCCCTACAATTTAATTGATTTGTTATCGGATCGTGATTGCAAATCGTAAAAGAGTCGAATCTTTTAAGAACATTTATATAATTTTTTAAAGTCGTCAAATTTTCCTAAGATTCTCATCGACAATAAGCAAATTCTAAAGAAATTAAAAGAACATAGTCCATTAAAGATAGAAGATGATTTTAAATCTTTCTTGGAAAGCACACCTAGTGGCTGTTTGACACCGGTAGCTAGAAAAAAGCGAAGACGTACTGATTCAGCCGGTAGTACACAAAAGGGTAGCAGGCGGTTACGATCAAAATGGATCAAGTTTTGAAGGTGTTTATGAAAGTATTGGAGAACCAGGAAGTTTAAGTTCTCCCACTACACTTGCTCAAGTTACCGAAATTAAAAAAAGCTAGCAAAATAGTGTTTGCAAAAGGAACCCAGTTATACTTTCATCGAAATCATAGGACTAGAAGTCGTGACTATCTAAAAACTAAAACCTTTTACCCTCTGCATATAGTGCAAGCAGATCTTTTGACTCTAGACGCGATTCAAAGACATCATAATAAACCGTACAAGTACATTTTACTTGAAATAAATTTTTTTTAGTCGATATACATATGCAGTTCCATTACAGTCAAGAGAGGCAATGAAGTGGCTAAAGCCCTTGAAACTATTATAGAGCAAGATTCATATAAGATAATTCAAACAGACCGTGGAAGTGAATTTTTTAATCCAAATATAAAGAAGGTTTTATTGAAATATAATAAAATGCTCTATCATAGTCATAGTCCTATAAAGGTGGCATTGGCTGAACGTTTAATACGAACAATTCGACTTTTAATTTCAAGATACTGTACATCGAAAAATACAGCTGCATTTATTCATGATTTAAATAAAATTATTTTGATTTATAATCAGCGCCCTCATCGATCCTTGTTCAACGTTAGACCTCGGGAGGTTCATCAGAGCGAGAATAAACATTTCCTTAAACAATATTCTAATGAAAAGGCGAAGAATAAAAAATTTAATGTTGGTGATTCTGTTCGAATGAATCGTACAAGAAATATTTTTGAAAAGGGAAATCACTTGTGGGCCACTGAACTTTTTAAAGTGTAAAAAAAGATACTAAACCTGTAACGTATCGGCTTCATAACATAAAAGATGAAAATATTTTTGGTGGTTTTTATTAATATGAAATACAAAAATTTAGAAATAGGGAAATATATCAAATTGAAAAGATATTAAAGAATCATACTCGCAAGGATAAGTAACAGTTGCTTGATCGCAGGAGAGGATACAACTCTGATTTTGATTCGTGGACACCTGCTGAAGACGTTTATAATGTCTGAAGGTTTTTATTTGACATTCATGTCCAATATTTCCGATCCTTTTATGACAATTGGAATAAAACAAGCGAGTTTTGGATAAATCTTTCCCCGGCTATTAGATATGAGGGAAGGTATGAAGTTGCTCTTGTAGATGGTATTCTTAAAAATACATATAATATCCTAAGAAAGGGTCAAGAATACAATATAAAAATAGGACCCCTTTATTGGCCAATTGTTAACGATCAATATGTAATTGAAAATACGAATTCATTTGAACAACCTTTGCCATATTGTCATATAAGGAGTTTGGGACTATGAATGAATTGTGTCGTGCTATCAACAAAAAATTTCATATCGCAAAAATGGTGCCTTTCAATTCAATTATTCAAAGGAAGACGGTAAAATCCACATTAGTTCGCCCATTGACAATAAAAAGGTTATTCTCATTGATAATCTAAGAGAAGTGCTTGGTTTTAAAATTAATGTAATCAACGGTAAAAGTGCAAGAAGCGCTAGTGGCATGAATCATCTCCTTTTCACAGAGTATCCGCCCGCCTTCTCCTCGGACAGTTATGTATTTATTTATGCGTCCTTTGTCGAGAGAAATAAAGAGTTGGTAATACCAATGTCCCCGTCCTACGTGTTCTTGAACGGAAAAACTCTAATGACCATATTCATCACTACAATATAAAGCATGTTCAATACATTCCAGTCAACACTTCGTATTTGGAGCTCTGTCAGTTAACATTAAGAAGCGAATTGGGTGATCCACTAGCAAAAAAAAAGTCTTGGCTGTAATTAGATATTATTTTTGACCCATTCAGTGAAATGGTCACAAGAACTCAGTTTGTATGTCCTGATATTGATTTCTATGTTACTACTCGTGGGCAAAGACTTTTGGGCCATGGAATGGACTATTATAGGGGTCGTTCATCAATGTCCAGGTACGGTCTCGGCAGTTGGTTTGCTAAGCCTTTTCGCTCTGCACTACCATTGGCTAGAAAAAATATTGCGCCGGTTGCAGTGGATTTTGTGTCCTCTACATAACATGATTAGGGCTCTGGGAAAGATATTAAAGAAAATGTTTCGCAAAATCTTAGGTCGAGAATGCGATCACTCGGCAAGCGAATGAAACAACGCGGAAAAGGTTTAAAAGGGAGGAGAAAGATCCCATTACTCATCAGTCTCAATTCAATCTGGAAGCGTAAAGTATAAAAAGAAAATGAAAAGATCCAAAAAGGATTTCTTTTCCTAGAAAAATGGCATATCTACTACATAAAGATTCTCACTCTTTAGTCACCTCATCTCTAAATCTTTTCAATGGAAAAATGTAGATGTCAGTGTAACATAAGGATACTACGAACAATTTTATCCGCAACAACCGCTCTCTGAAAATGTCCATTTTCAAATTTATTCCAATGAAGACTATTTTATCGATTTGAATTTAACATTTATAGATTGAAATGTCATTGTTAAGAAATCAAACAATGAAAAAACAAGGGCCGCCAAGGGGCTATCATACGAAAATTGTGCACTACACAATTTTTTTCGACAAATAGGTGTCTATATAAATGAAACATTGGTCAGGACGTGCAATAAAGCTTTCAAATTAGACAAATTATATACAATTTATGTTAATGACTTCAATGCCTTATAAAAATTTGAGAGTTTATGGGTATCAGATATGAATATAAAAACAAATACTGATGCTACCAACATTCTTAGAGAGGCGAAAACTAAAGATTTACATTTATTTGGGAAACTAAATCATGAAATATTTAATATACCTCAATGACTTCCTCCTAATATAAAGTTTGATATAAAACTGCAACTCGCAACGTCCAATTATATTATGTGCAAAGTACTGGACGCTGCACCCGATGTAAACAGTATCTCTCACCTCGGCAGCTCTTAATGTAAGAAAACAGCAAGTTATGAGCTTTGTTGCTTTGGCAATTGAAAAATTAAGAGTCTCTGGAAACAATATCAAATTTCTCGTGCCTAATACAATCATGAATCAGCGTCATATTGCTATAGGTACGCGTTCCTATACCAATTCGTCATTTATCAATGGCGAAATTCCTTAAAAAATTGGCATTGGCTTTTGGAAAAAGTGCAAGCGCTGTTGGATCATGGACAGATTCCCCGCATAAATTTGAACTGTTTGAACTTTCATTCCTTGTTTGTAAAGTAAATAGAATTCCGCTCTACAATTTAGCCTTTGATAAATCCTACAGGACCCTATATGAGTTGACAATGCAATCCCTAGATCAAGATTCTCAATTATTTGAAAATAGTATAAGTGAAGAAATATTTGCGAAAACGGATGACATTATTGTATTGGATATCCGGTACTCAAGATATGGGTATTTTTTGGAAGGGAAATGTACAGTTAGAGTTTACCTTTGCAAAACCATTGGAGGAAAGTATTGCATTAATCTCGCTAAATCAATTTGAAACATATTGAGAAATTACTCCTGACGGCAGTGTGTTTAATTTGACTTGGCACCATGAACATGAATCAAATAATCAATGTATTTAATATGGATCCCTACATGTCCAAATATAAATACTATTGTATACCTTCAGATTTCCTGGAGCATATTCAACATGTTGAAAATACCCTTATTATTGTGAATAGTAGTCCATCCAGTGTAAAGACAATCAAAGATGCATTGGTTATGCATCTTTTAAACAAGAACCAACATAGAATTTTTTGATCCGCTTGGCCTACCGTATAAATTCTACGCACCTCATTTTAAAAAATTCTTGAACACAGTGGAAAATCTATTATTCAAACCTGGAAGTGGGTACAAGATTTTCAACGGAAAGCTTTGGTTTTCAAAAACACCTTTTTTCTAGGAATTTCAATGCTTGAAATCGACTTTGTTTTTGTTATTAGTAAAATTTAGTACACATGCTTTCAGAAAATATAAGATAGATGCGTGTGTTTGCGAATTCATATTGAAATTAATTTAAAACTCTGATTAAAACACAGAAGTAAAGTAATAAAAAACTCCTACCCGAGAGCTCCCTCTCGTACATAAAATGTTTCTACCTTTGATGACTAGGCTACCCTATTGCTTCCTAGTTTAGATTATATTTTATTTTTCGAAGTCGTGGCCATACTTACATGTAATGCCTCATGATTTATGGCAACAATCTCGATTGAACGACTTTCTAGTTGAAAATACTCTTTCCAACCTCTATAATATAAATTTTGGTGCCCTAAAAGTAAAATGCTTTAAGAATGTATGGAAATTTGTTTATTAATAAAATTTTTATGCATACAAAACACTGTGTCCTTTAGATTCCTCCTTCTACCTATAGTTAATCATCAGAAACAATAAGTGGTAACTGCTCGTCAGGATTCAACTTGTATTCGTCTTGACGTGCAAAGTCGGGGTCACATTTTTCTACAATATAGTGTAACTTCACTTTTAGTAAATCTCTTTGTTAAGTCAATTATACTACTGTGATTTATATTATAGAGTTAGTCCAAAGATGAGGAATCGGTTCCCATTATATCATTAAGCATATCTGGAGAAAATATCTTTCTTTGAAGAGATAATTCCAGAGACTCATAATCTAGGAAATAAAAATTGTTCCAATATTACGAAATTACGTAAGATTTTCTGGTTCACAATTCTATCCATTTAGCACTCTCACTAGCAAATACAGACTAAGCACTTTATATAAATTGTCTCTCTTCAATATATTTTGCCAGAGCATTTAATCCATCTTGTAGTCTCTGTATATGCCCTATATTCACCTTAGCCGCAAAGCAAATTTGTTCTTCTGACTTAAATTTCCTTAATGTCATAAGATATCCATTATACATCTTGTTCCATTCAAGGGTTAATCGTGAACCCCTTGTAATTTCCACTGCTACCTTAGGTGCTCTAGGTTCCATTTCATCAACACTTTCAATACTCAATAATGTATAAGCATCCATTTCGATGTTGAGTGTGTCACTTCCGGAAAGAAAAACTGTTTCTCAAAAAATGACTTCTACCACCTGGGATACATGCTCAGAAAAGGGGTGTGTCACATGAAGTAACTATGCATGACCAAAACCTGTCAGACTGCTTTCAACGACCGAATTTCGAGTCATTGAAACATCTGAGAATTTCACCTAGAAACAGGGGCGTGGGTTAAGTGCTTCACATATACATCCTTCTATAGGATTCACGAAAATACAATGCCAATTTCCCTATTATTAAAATGTGTTTATTATACGACCCCATTCCAAGTAATCATCTCTGGAATCTTGCCTGGCGAGCATTTTTCGCATAAATGAAGTTACGTCAAAAGGCATGTTGCAGAAATACTATGGGAAAAGGGAGGGCATGCGTTTGAAATCCAATTCTCTTTTTCCTATGCTATTTTTCCTGTGTTAATTTCCCTATCTGACTCAGAGAATCAATGGAAGTGTGTCACATGACGTCCGATGGGTAGCACAGATATCCTGTCTAGAAACAGGTGCGAGGGCTAGGAAATCCACTTGTTAATTTCCCTTTGTTAATTCCCCTATCTGACTCACATATTCAATGGAGGCCTCAATACTGTCCATAACTTGCAGCCCTTCCCCCGAGGAAAGGGCTTCTCAAAATTGTGTTCGGATGACTTTGGGGAAACAATGAGCGTGGGAGGGTCCTAATTGCACTCCATTTTTTCGGTCACTTAAAAGGGCACTTGAACTTTCAATTTTCGTTCGAATGAGCCCTCCTGATATATTTTTAGAACCACTGGGTCAATACGATCACCCTTGAGAAAAATAATTAATAAGAAAAAAACAAATAAACACGCATCCATGATCTTTCTTCTGGCAAAAAACACAAAATTCCTCATTTTTGTAGATAGGAGCTTGAAACCTCTACAGTAGGGTTCTCTGATACGCTTAAACTGATGTTGGGATTTTCATCTCTGTTTTTTTTTCAATGGTGTGATTTTCATTTCTGTTGATTTCCGTTTTTTTAGAGTTTTGGTTACTCCTGAGCCTGGTCACTCCTTACTTACAGTTCGTTACCGAGAACTGTTTGACATTTGACAAAGTTTATAACTTGCAGACTTTCCCCTGGGGACTATGGGGAATTAAGTCATCCTCAAAGACATAGCGATTGCATTTTCCAACCATGCCGAACAAAATGGCCATCACAATGTTTTGATTGGGTGACTTTGGGGAAAAATGAGCGTGGGAGGTGGCCTAGTTGCCCTCTATTTTTTTGGTCAATTAAAAATAGCATTATAACTTTTAACTTCCGTTCGAATGAGCCCTCTCCCGATACGATCACCCCTGAGGAAAAAAAAACAAAAAAAAACAAAAAATAAACACGTATCCGTGATCTTTCTTCTGGCAAAAAATACAAAATTCCACATTCTCGCAGATAGGAGATTCAAACTTCTATATTAGAGTTTTCTAATACGCTGAATCTGATAGTGTGATTTTCGTTAAAGTTCTATGACTTCTGGGGGGTGTTTCTCCCTTTTTTCGAATATAAGGCAAATTTTCTCAGCCACATAAATTATGATGGGTAAAACTAAACTTGATGAAACTTATATATTTGAAAGCAGCATAAAAATCTGATTTTTGTGATGTGTTTATTGGTATCAAAGTTCCGTCTCTTAGAGTTTCGGTTACTATTGAGCCGGGTCGTTCCTTACTTACATTTCATTATCACGAACTGTTTGATAAATCTGGGAAATCAGGTATCCCCTGCACAGCAATTTCCCTTCCCCCATCAAAACTTCCTCCATGGAAATATCCTCCCACGTAACACCCGACCCAAGCCCCTCCCCCTAAACACCATAAAAATCCCCGTTGAAAACGTCTGTATACTTCCAAGTATACAATACTTTATGTAAACATTGGGCGAAGTTCAGAGCCTGCAGACCTTCCCTCAGGGATTTTGGGGGATTAAGACATCCTCTAAGACATAGTCATTGTGTTTTTCAACCATGCTCAACAAAGCAGTAATGTCAAAATTTTGATCTAGTGACTTTGGGGAAAAAATGAGCATGGGAGGGACCTAGTAGTAGTAACGTATCAATTATCGCGACGAGGGATTGCATAAAGCCAAAGGGGGATTGCATAAAGCAAACGAGGGATTGCATAAAGCGACCAAACACGTTATATTTTGGATCTAGATATTTAGGGACGAGATGATATAAGGCGACCAGACAGGTTTTTCTATGGGTCTATACCCATAACCGAAAGCTTGGTATAACGTGTTCAAAGGTTTAATGGACTTTCTGTAAAAAATACTGGTTTCAACCGAAGGTAAATAAACATGTTTTTTCGTATAAATTAAGGTGCAATAAACTCTTTCTACATCAGTTTGAAAACATTAACTCGAATAGATAGCTTTCTTGTTAAATTTATTCGTATTGAAATGGAAAATTTCAAAAGGATTTTGGTAAGTGAATATTTTTATTCTTGTATTATAAAAAAATGAGACCTTTTTCGTATAGCTACCTTTAACTATCTAGCATATGGGTTTCTGATTGACAGCGGACTGTGTGTCGTCTCTGTGTTTGTCGTCTCTGTGCGTGTGTCGTCTCTATATGTGTGTCGTCTCTGTGTTTGTGTCGTCACTGTGTGTGTGTCGTCTTTATATATTTTTCGTCTGTGTTTGTGTGTCGTCTCTGTGTGTGTGTCTTTTCTGTGTGTGTGTTGTCTCTGTGTGTGTCGTCTCTGTGTTTGTGTCGTCTCAATGTGTGTGTCGTTTCTGTGTATGTGTCGTCTCTGTGTCTGTGTGTCGTCTCTGTGTGTGTGTATGTCGTCTCTATGTGTTAGTCGTCTCTGTGTGTGTGTCGTCTCTGTGTTTGTCGTCTCTGTGCGTGGGTCGTCTCTATATGTGTATCGTCTCTGTGTGTGTGTGTCGTCTCTGTGTGTTAGTCGTCTCTGTTTGAGTCCGTCTTTATATGTTTGTCGTCTCTGTCTGTGTTTCGTCTCTGTGTGTGTTTCGTCTCTGTGTGTGTGTTGTCTCTGTGTGTGTGTCGTCTCTTTATGTGTGTCAACTCTGTGTGTATGTCGTCTCTGTATTTTTGTCGTCTCTGTGTGTTTGTCTTTCTCTGCGTGTATGTCGTGTTTGTCTCTTTTTGTTGTCGTCTCTGTGTGTGTGTGTCGTCTCTGTATGTGTTTCGTCTCTGTGTGTGTGCCGTCTGTGTGTGTATGTCGTCTCTGTGTTTGTCGTTCTGTGCGTGGGTCGTCTCTATATGTGTGTCGTCTCTGTGTGTGTGTCGTCTCGGTGTGTTAGTCGTCTCTGTGTGTGTGTCGTCTCTGTGTTTGTGTCATCTCTGTGTGTGTGTCGTCTGTGTGTGTGCCGTCTTTATATGTTTGTCGTCTCTGTCTGTGTTTCGTCTCTGTGTGTGTGTCGTCTCTGTGTGTGTGTTGTCTCTGTGTGTGTGTCGTGTCTCTGTATAAGTGTCAACTCTGTGTGTATGTCGTCTCTGTATTTTTGTCGTCTCTGTGTGTTTGTCTTTCTCTGCGTGTATGTCGTCTCTTTGTGTTTGTCGTCTCTGTGTGTTTGTCGTCTCTGTGTGTGCGTCGTCTCTGTTTGTGTGTTGTCTCTGTTTGTGTGTCTTCTCTTTGGTGTGTAGTTTCTGTGTGTGTGTCGTCTCTGTGCCTGTGTCGTCTCTATTTGTGTGTCGTTCTCTGTGTGTGTGTCGTGTCTGTGGGTTTGTCGTCTCTGTGTGTGTGTCGTTCTATTTGTGTGTCATCTCTGTGTGTGTGTAGGCTCTGTGTTTGTGTCGTCTCTGTGTGTGTGTCGACTCTGTGCATGTGTCGTCTCTATGTGTGTGTCGTCTCTTTGGGTGCGTCTCTTTGTGTGTGTGTGTCATCTCTGTGTGTGTGTCTTCTCTGTGTGTGTATCGTCTCTGTGTTTGTCATCTCTATGCGTGTGTCGTCTCTATGTGTGTCGTAACTAAGTGTGTGTCGTCTCTGTTTGTTAGTCGTCTCTGTGTGTGTTGTCTGTGTGTGTGTAATCTCTGTGTTTGTGTCGTCTCTTGGGTGTGTCGTCTGTGTGTGGGTCCGTCTTTATATGTGTGTCGTCTCTGTTTGTGTTTCGTCTCTGTATGTGTGTCGTCTCTGCTGTGTTTGTTGTCTCTGTGTGTGTGTCGCCTATGTTGTGTGTCATCTCTGTTTTGTGTCATCTCTGTGTTAGTGTCGTCTCTGTGTGTGTTTGTCGTCTGTGTGTGTCGTCTCTATATATGTGTCGTCTCTGTATGTGTTTCGTCTCTCTGTGTATGTCGTCTCTGTATTTTTGTCGTCTCTGTTTGTTAGTCGTCTCTGTGTGTATGTCGTCTCTTTGTGTTTGTCGTCTCTGTGTTTGTGTCGTCTCTGTGTGTGTGTGTCGTCTCTGTGTGTGTCGTTTCTGTTTGTGTTTCGTCTCTGTGTGTATGCCGTCTCTGTGCGTGTTGTGTCGTCTCTCTGTGTGTGTCGTCTCTGTGTGTTTGTTGTCTCTGTGTTTGTGTCGTCTCTATGTGTGTGTCATTTCTGTGTGTGCGTTGTCTCTGTGTCTGTGTGCCGTCTATTTGCGTGTGTCGTCTCTGTGTGTGTGTCGTAGCTGTGATTGCTTCGTCTCTTTGCGTGTGTAGTCTCTCTGTGTGTGTGTCGTCTCTTTTTGTGTGTTGTCACTGTGTGTGTGTGTCGTCTCTGTGCCTGTGTTGTTTCTATGTGTGTGTCGTCTCTGTGTGTTTGTCGTCTCTCTGTGTGTGTCGTATCTATTTGATTGTAATCTCTTTGTGTGTGGTCGTCTCTGTATTTGTGTCGTCTCTGTGTGTTTGTCGACTCTGTGCATGTGTCGTCTCTATATATGTGTCGTCTCTTTGGGTGCGTCTTCTCTGTGTGTGTTTCGTCTCTGTGTGTATGTCTTCCTTGTGTGTGTGTCGTCTCTCTGTGTGTGTCGTCTCTGTATTTGTGTCGTCTCTATGTGTGTGTCGTTTCTGTGTGTGTGTCGTCTCTGTGCCTGTGTCGTCTCTATTTGTGTGTCGTGTCTCTGTGAGTTTGTCGTCTCTGTGTGTGTGTCGTTTCTATTTGTGTGTCATCTCTGTGTGTGTGTAGGCTCTGTGTGTTGTGTCGTCTCTGTGTGTGTGTCGACTCTGTGCATGTGTCGTCTCTATGTGTGTGTCGTCTCTTTGGGTGCGTCTTCTTTGTGTGTGTGTCGTCTGTGTGTGTGTGTCTTCTCTGTGTGTGTGTCGTCTCACTGTGTGTGTCGTCTCTGTATTTGTGACGTCTCTATGTGTGTGTTGTTTCTATTTGTGTGTCGTGTCTGTGTCTCTGTGTCGTCTGTGTGTGTGTGTCGTCGTCTCTGTGTGTGTGCCGTCTCTGTTTGTGTGTCGTCTCTGTGTATGTGTCGTCTCTGTGTGTGTATCGTCTGTGTGTGTGTGTGTCGAGGCTGTGATTGTGTTGTCTCTGTGCGTGTGTCGTCTCTGTTTGTGTGTCGTCTCTGTTTATGTGTCTTCTCTATGTGTGTGTCGTCTCTGTGTGTGTATCTTCTCTGTGTTTGGTCGTTCATCTCTATGTGTGTCGTCTCTATGTGTGTGTTGTAACTGAGTGTGTGTCGTCTCTGGTTTGTTAGTTGTCTCTGTGTGTGTGTCGTCTGTGTGTGTGTCATCTCTGTGTTTGTGTCGTCTCTTGGGTGTGTCGTCTGCGTGTGGGTCGTCTTTATATGTGTGTCGTCTCTGTATGTGTTTCGTCTCTGTGTGTGTGTCGTCTCTGTGTGTTTGTTGTCTCTGTGTGTGTGTCGCCTCTGTATGTGTGTCATCTCTGTGTTTGTGTCATCTCTGTGTTAGTGTCGTCTCTGTGTGTTTGTCGTCTGTGTGTGTCGTCTTTATATATGTGTCGTCTCTGTATGTGTTTCGTCTCTGTGTGTATGTCGTCTCTGTATTTTTGTCGTCTCTGTTTAATAGTGTCTCTGCGTGTATGTCGTCTTTTGTGTTTGTCGTCTCTGTGTGTGTGTCGTCTGTGTGTGTGTGTCGTCTCTCTGTGTGTGTCGTTTCTGTTTGTGTTTCGTCTCTGTGTGTATGCCGTCTCTGTGCGTGTGTCGTCTTCTGTGTGTGTCGTCTCTGTGTGTTTGTTGTCTCTGTGTTGTGTCGTCTCTATGTGTGTGTCATTTCTGTGTGTGCGTTGTCTTTGTGTCTGTGTGTCGTCTCTTTGCGGTGTCGTCTCTGTGTGTGTGTCGTAGCTGTGATTGCTTCGTCTCTTGCGTGTGTCGTCTCTATGTGTGTGTGCAGTCTCTTTTGTGTGTGTTGTCACTGTGTTGTGTGTGTGTCGTCTCTGTGCCTGTGTTGTTTCTATGTGTGTGTCGTCTCTGTGTGTTTGTCGTCTCTGTGTGTGTGTCGTATCTATTTGATTGTAATCTCTTTGTGTGTGTCGTCTCTGTATTTGTGTCGTCTCTGTGTGTTTGTCGACTCTGTGCATGTGTCGTCTCTATATATGTGTCGTCTCTTTGGATGCGTCTTCTCTGTATGTGTTTCGTCTCTGTGTGTATGTCTCTTGTGTGTGTGTGTGTCGTCTCTCTGTGTGTGTCGTCTCTGTATTTTGTGTCGTCTCTATGTGTGTGTCGTTTCTGTGTGTGTGTCGTCTCTGTGTCTGTGTGTCGTCTCTGTGTGTTTGTCGACTCTGTGCATGTGTCGTCTCTATATGTGTGTCGTTTCTTTGGGTGCGTCTTCTCTGTTTGTGTGTCGTCTCTGTGTGTATGTCTTCTCTGTGCGTGTGTCGTCAGCTCTCATCTGTGTGTGGTCGTCTCTGTATTTGTGTCGTCTCTATGTGTGTGTCGTTTCTGTGTGTGTGTCGTCTCTGTGTCTTTGTGTCGTCTCTGTATGTGTGTCGTCTCTATGTGCATGTCGTCTCTGTATGTGTGTCATCTCTGTGTGTTAGTCGTCCTTTGTGTGTGTGTCGTCTGTGTGTGTGTGTCGTCTCTGTGTTTGTGTTGTCTCTGTGTGTGTGTGTCGTCTGTGTGTGTGTCGTCTTTGTGTGTGTCGTCTCTATGTGCATGTCGTCTCTGTATGTGTGTCATCTCTGTGTGTTAGTCGTCTTTTGGTGTTGTGTGTCGTCTGTGTGTGTGTGTCGTCTCTGTGTTTGTGTCGTCTCTGTGTGTATGTCGTCTGTGTGTTTGTGATGTCTCTGTGTTGTGTGTGTGTGTCGTCTCTGTATGTTTGTCATCTCTGTGTATATGTCGTCTCTGTATTTTTGTCGTCTCTGTGTGTTAGTTGTCTCTGCGTGTAGTGTCGTCTCTATGTGTTTGTCGTCTCTGTGTTTTTGTCGTCTCTGTGTGTGTGTCGTCTCTGTGCGTGTGTCTTTTTATGTGTGTGTCGGGTCTCTGCGTGTGTCATCTCTATGTGTCTGTCGTCTCTGTGTGTTTTTGTCGTCTCTTTGTGTGTGTCGTCTCTGTGTGTGTGCCGTCTCAGTGTGTGTGTCGTCTCTGTGTGTGTCTCGCCTTTGTTTGTTTTTCGTCTCTGTGTGTGTGTCGTCTCTTTGTGTTTGTCGTCTCTGTGCCTTTGTCGTCTCTATGTGTGTGTCGTCTCTGTGTGTGTCTCGTCTCTGTGTGTTTGTTGTCTCTGTGTGTGTGTCGTCTGTGTGTGTGTCGTCTTTATATGTTTGTCATCTCTGTGTGTGTTGTCTCGGTGTGTTGTCTTCTCTGTGTGTGTATCGTCTCTGTGTGTGTGTCGTCTCCGTGTTTGTGTCGTCTCAACGTGTGTCGTTTCTGTGTGTGTGTGTCTCTGTGTCTGTGTGTCGTCTCTGTGTGTGTGTCGTCTCTGTATTTGTGTCGTCTCTATGTGTGTGTCGTTTTCTGTGTGTGTCGTCTCTGTGTCTGCTTGTGCGCCGTCTCTGTGTGTGTGTCGTCTCTGTGTGTGTGTCGTCTCTGTTTGTTTGTCGTCTCTGTGTGTGTTTTGTTTCTTTGTGTGTGTCGTCTCTGTGCCTGTGTCGTCTCTATGTGGGTGTGTCGTCTCTGTGTGTATCGTCTCTGTGTGTTTGTTGTCTCTGTGTGTGTGTCGTCTATGTGTGTGTCGTCGTTTATATGTTTGTCGTCTCTGTGTACGTTTTGTCTCTGTATGTGTGTCTTCTCTGTGTGTGTGTCGTCTCTGTGTGTGTCGTCTCTGTGTTTGTGTCGTTTCTGTGTGCGTGTTCTGGCTCTGATTGTGTCGTCTCTGTGCGTGTGTCGTCACTGTATGTGTGTCGTCTATATGTGTGTGTCGTCTCTGTGTGTGTGTCGTCTCTGTGTTTGTTGTCTCTGTGCGTGGGTCGTCTGTGTTTGTGTTGTCTCTCTGTGTGTGTGTCGTCTCTGTGTGTGTGTCGTCTCTGTGTGTGTATTGTCTCTGTGTGTGTGTCGTCTCTGTATGTGTGTCAATTCTGTGTGTGTGTTGTCTTTGTGTCTGTGCGTTGTCTCTCGGTGTGTGTTGTCTCTGTGTATGTGTCGTAGCTGTGATTGCTTCGTCTCTGTGCGTGTGTCGTCTCTCTGTGTGTGTCGTCTCTTTTGTGTGTGTTGTCTCTGTGTATGTGTCGTCTCTCTTTGCCTGTGTCGTGTCATTTCTATGTGTGTGTCCGTCTCTGTTTTTCTGTCGTCTCTGTGTGTTTGTCGTCTCTGTGTATCTGTCGTCTCTATTTGTGTGTCATCTCTGTGTGTTGTGTCGTTTCTGTGTGTGTGTCGACTCTGTGCATGTTTGTCTCTATGTGTGTGTCGTCTCTTTGGGTGCGTCTTCTTTGTGTGTGTTTCGTCTCTGTGTGTGTGTCTTCTCTGTATTTGTGTCGTCTCTATGTGTGTGTGTTTCTATTTGTGTTTCGTCTCTGTGTCGTCTCTGTGTGTGTGTCGTCTCTATGTGTGTGTCGTCTCTGTTTGTGTGTTGTCTCTGTGTGTGTGTCGTCTCTGTGTGGGTATCGTCTCTGTGTTTGTGTCGAGGCTGTGATTGTGTTGTCTCTGTGCGTGTGTCATCTCTGTTTGTGTGTCGTCTCTGTTTATGTGTCGTCTCTATGTGTGTGTCGTCTCTGTGTGTGTGTCGTCTCTGTGTTTGTCATCTCTATGCGTGTGTCGTCTCTATGTGTGTGTCGTAACTGTGTGTGTGTCGTCCCTGTTTGTTAGTCGTCTCTGTGTGTGTGTCGTTTGTGTGTGTGTTGTGTCATCTCTGTGTTTGTGTCGTCTCTGGGTGTGTCGTCTGTGTGTGGGTCGTCTTTATATGTGTGTCGTCTCTATATGTGTTTCGTCTCTGTGTGTGTGTCGTCTCTGTGTTGTGTTGTTGTCTATGTATGTGTGTCGTCTCTGTATGTGTGTCATCTCTGTGTTTGTGTGTCATCTCAGTGTTGGTGTTGTCTCTGTTTGTTAGTCGTCGCTGCGTGTATGTCGGCTCTTTGTGTTTGTCGTCTCTGTGTTTGTGTCGTCTCTGTGTGTGTGTCGTCTCTCTGTGTGTGTCTTTCTGTTTGTGTTTCGTCTCTGTGTGTATGCCTTCTCTGTGCGTGTGTCGTCTCTCTGTGTGTGTCGTCTCTGTGTGTTTGTTGTCTCTGTGTTTGTGTCGTCTCTATGTGTGTGTCGTTTCTGTGTGTGTGTTGTTGCTGTGTCTGTGTGTCGTCTCTTTGCGTGTGTCGTCTCTGTGTGTGTGTCGTAGCTGTGATTGCTTCTTCTCTGTGCGTGTGTCTTCTCTATGTGTGTGTCGTCTCTTTTGTGTGTGTTGTCACTGTGTGTGTGTGTCGTCTCTGTGCCTGTGTTGTTTCTATGTGTGTGTCGTCTCTGTGTGTTTGTCGTCTCTGTGTGTGTGTCGTATCTATTTGATTGTCATCTCTTTGTGTGTGTCGTCTCTGTATTTGTGTCGTCTCTGTGTGTTTGTCGACTCTGTGCATGTGTCGTCTCTATATGTGTGTCGTCTCTTGGGTGCGTCTTCTCTGTGTGTGTTTCGTCTCTGTGTGTATGTCTTCTCTGTGTGTGTGTGTCGTCTCTCTGTGTGTGTGTCGTCTCTGTATTTGTGTCGTCTCTATGTATGTGTCGTTTCTGTGTGTGTGTCGTCTCTGTGTCTGTGTGTCGTCTCTGTGTGTTTGTCGACTCTGTGCATTGTGTCGTCTCTGTATGTGTGTCGTCCTTTTGGGTGCGTCTTCTCTGTGTGTGTGTCGTCTCTGTGTGTATGTCTTCTCTGTGCGTGTGTCGTCTCTCTGTGTGTGTCGTCTCTGTATTTGTGTCGTCTCTATGTGTGTGTCGTTTCTGTGTGTGTGTCGTCTCTGTGTCTGTGTGTCGTCTCTGTATTTGTGTCGTCTCTATGTGCATGTCGTCTCTGTATGTGTGTAATCTCTGTGTGTTAGTCGTGCTCTTTGTGTGTGTCGTCTGTGTGTGTGTGTCGTCTCTGTGTTTGTGTTGTCTCTGTGTGTGTGTCGTCTGTGTGTGTGTCGTCTTTATAGTGTGTGTTGTCTCTGTGTGTGTGTCGTCTCTGTGTGTATGTCTTCTGTGTGTTTTTGATGTCTCTGTGTGTGTGTGTCGGTCTCTGTATGTGTGTCATCTCTGTGTATATGTCGGTCTCTGTATTTTTGTCGTCTCTGTGTGTTAGTTGTCTCTGCGTGGTATGTCGTCTCTTTGTGTTTGTCGTCTCTGTGTTTTTGTCGTCTCTGTGTGTGTGTCGTCTCTGTGCGTGTGTCATTTTTATGTGTGTGTCGTCTCTGCGTGTGTCATCTCTATGTGTGTGTCGTCGTCTCGTGTGTGAGTCGTCTCTGTTTTTGTGTCGTCTCTGTGTGTGTGTCATCTCTATGTGTGTGTCGTCTCTGTGTGTTTTTGTCGTCTCTTTGTGTGTGTCGTCTCTTTGTGTGTGCCGTCTCAGTGTGTGTGTCGTCTCTGTGTGTCTCGCCTCTGTTTGTTTTTCGTCTCTGTGTGTGTGTCGTCTCTTTGTGTTTGTCGTCTCTGTGCCTGTGTCGTCTCTATGTTTGTGTCGTCTCTGTGTGTGTCTCGTCTCTGTGTGTTTGTTGCCTCTGTGTGTGTGTCGTCTGTGTGTGTGTCGTCTTTATATGTTTGTCGTCTCTGTGTGTGTTGTATCTGTGTGTGTCTTCTCTGTGTGTGTGTCGTCTCTGTGTGTGTCGTCTCTGTGTTTGTGTCGTCTCAATGTGTGTCGTTTCTGTGTGTGTGTCGTCTCTGTGTCGTGTGTGTCGTCTCTGTGTGTGTGTCGTCTCTGTATTTGTGTCGTCTCTATGTGTGTGTCGTTTCTGTGTGTGTTGTCGTCTCTGTTCTGCTTGTGTGCCGTCTCTGTGTGTGTGTCATCTCTGTGTGTGTGTCGTCTCTGTTTGTTTGTCGTCTCTGTGTGTGTTTTGTTTCTTTGTGTGTGTCGTCTCTGTGCCTGTGTCGTCTCTATGTGTGTGTCGTCTCTGTGTGTATCGTCTCTGTGTGTTTGTTGTCTCTGTGTGTGTCGTCTATGTGTGTGTCGTCTTTATATCTTTGTCGTCTCTGTGTACGTTTCGTCTCTGTATGTGTGTCTTCTCTGTGTGTGTGTCGTCTCTGTGTGTGTCGTCTCTGTGTTTGTGTCGTTTCTGTGTGCGTGTTGTTGGCTGTGATTGTGTCGTCTCTGTGCGTGTGTGTGTCGTCACTGTTTGTGTGTCGTCTCTATGTGTGTGTCGTCTCTGTGTGTGTGTCGTCTCTGTGTTTGTTGTCTCTGTGCGTGGGTCGTCTGTGTTTGTGATGTCTCTCTGTGTGTGTCGTCTCTGTGTGTGTGTCGTCTCTGTGTGTGTGTTGTCTCTGTGTGTGTGTCGTCTCTGTATGTGTGTCAACTCTGTGTGTATGTCATCTCTGTATTTTAGTCGTCTCTGTGTGTTAGTCTTTCTCTGCGTATTTGTCGTCTCTTTGTGTTTGTCGTCTCCGTGTGTGTGTCGTCTCTGTGTGTGTGTCGTCTCTGTATGTGTTTTCGTCTCTGTGTGTGTGCCGTCTCTGTGTGTGTGTCGTCTCTGTGTGTGTGTCGTCTCTGTTTGTATGTCGTTCTCTGTGCGTGTTTTCGTCTCTTTGCGTGTGTCGTCTCTGTGTGTGTGTCGTCTCTGTGTGTTAGCCGTCTCTGTGTGTGTATCGTCTCTGTGTGTGTGTGTCATCTTTGTTGTGTGTGTGTTGTCTCTTGTGTTTGTGTCGTCTCTATGTTTGTGTCAATTCTGTGTGTGTGTTGTCTGTGTGTCGTCTCTTTGTGTGTGTTGTCTCTGTGTGTGTGTCGTAGCTGTGATTGCTTCGTCTCTGTGCGTGTGTCGTCTCTATGTGTGTCGTCTCTTTTGTGTGTGTTGTCTCTGTGTGTGTGTGTCGTAGCTGTTGATTGCTTCGTCTCTGTGCGTGTGTCGTCTCTATGTGAGTGTCGTCCTCTTTTGTGTGTGGTCATTTCTATGTGTGTGTCGTCTCTGTTTTTGTGTCGTCTCTGTGTGTTTGTTGTCTCTGTGTGTGTCTGTCGTCTCTATTTGTGTTTCATCTCTGTGTGTGTGTCGTTTCTGTATTTGTGTCGTCTCTGTGTGTTTGTCGACTCTGTGCATGTGTCGTCTCTATATGTGTGTCGTCTCTTTTGGGTGCGTCTTCTCTCTGTGTGCGTCGTCTCTGTGTGTGTGTCTTCTCTGTGTGTGTGTCGTCTCTCTGTGTGTGTCATCTCTGTATTTGTGTCGTCTCTATGTGTGTGTCGTTTCTGTGTGTGTGTCGTCTCTCTGTGTCTGTGTGTCGTCTCTGTGTGTGTGTCGTCACTCTGTGTGTGTCGTCTCTGTGTGTGTGTGTCGTCTCTGTGTGTTAGCCGTCTCTGTGTGTGTGTCGTCTCTGTGTGTGTGTGTCATCTCTGTGTGTGTGTTGTCTCTGTGTTTGTGTCGTCTCTATGTGTGTGTCAATTCTGTGTGTGTGTTGTCTCTGTGTCTGTGTGTCGTCTCTTTGTGTGTGTTGTCTCTGTGTGTGTGTCGTAGCTGTGATTGCTTCGTCTCTGTGCGTGTGTCGTCTCTATGTGTGTCGTCTCTTTTGTGTGTGTTGTCTCTGTGTGTGTGTCGTAGCTGTGATTGCTTCGTCTCTGTGCTTGTGTCGTCTCTATGTGAGTGTCGTCTCTTTTGTGTGTGTCATTTCTATGTGTGTGTCGTCTCTGTTTTTGTGTCGTCTCTGTGTGTTTGTTGTCTCTGTGTGTCTGTCGTCTCTATTTGTGTGTCATCTCTGTGTGGTGTGTCGTTTCTGTATTTGTATCGTCTCTGTGTGTTTGTCGACTCTGTGCATGTGTCGTCTCTATATGTGTGTCGTCGTCTCTTTGGGTGCGTCTTCTCTCTGTGTGTGTCGTCTCTGTGTGTGTGTCTTCTCTGTGTGTGTGTCGTCTCTCTGTGTGTGTCGTCTCTGTATTTGTGTCGTCTCTATGTGTGTGTCGTTTCTGTGTGTGTGTCGTCTCTGTGTCTGTGTGTCGTCTCTGTGTGTGTGTCGTCACTCTGTGTGTGTCGTTCTGTGTGTGTGTGTCGTAGCTGTGATTGCGTCGTCTCTGTGCGTGTGTCGTTGTCGTCTCTGTGCGTTTGTCGTCTCTGTTTGTGTGTCATCTCTGTATGTGTGTCGTCACTATGTGTGTGTCGTCTCTGTGTGTGTGTGTCATCTCTGTGTGTTAGTCGTCTCTGTGCGTGTGTCGTCTGTGTGTGTGTGTCGTCTCATTGTTTGTGCCGTCTCTGTGTGTGCGTCGTCTGTTTTGTGTCGTCTTTATATGTGTGTTGTCTCTCTGTGTGTGTTGTCTGTGTGTGTGTGTCGTCTCTGTGTGTTTGTTGTCTCTGTGTGGTGTGTGGTGTCTGTATGTGTGTCATCTCTTTGTATATGTCGTCTCTGTATTTTTGACGTCTCTGTGTGTTAGTCGTCTCTGCGTGTATGTCATCTCTTTGTGTTTGTTGTCTCTGTGTTTGTGTCGTTGCTGTGTGTGTTTGTGTCGTCTCTGTTCGTGTGTCATATTTATGTGTGTGTCGTCTCTCTGCGTGTGTCATCTCTATGTGTGTGTCGTCTCTATGTGTGAATCGTCTCTGTTTTTGTGTCGTCTCTGTGTGTGTGTCATCTCTATGTGTGTGTCGTCTCTTTTGTGTTTTGTCGTCTCTTTGTGTTTGTCGTCTCTGTGTATGTGTCGTCTCTGTGTCTGTGTGTCATCTCTCTGTGTCTATGTGCGTGTGTCGTCTCTACGTGTGTGTCACCTCTGTGTGTGTGTTGTCTCTGTGTGTGTCGTCTTTGTGTGTGTCGTCTTTATGTGTGTGTTGTCTGTGTGTGTGTTTCGTCTCTCTGTGTGTGTCGTCTCTGTATGTGTGTTGTCTCTCTGTGTGTGTCGTCTCTGTATGTGTGTCATCTCTTCGTATATGTCGTCTCTGTATTTTTGACGTCTCTGTCTGTTAGTCGTATCTGCGTGTATGTCGTCTCTTTGTGTTTGTTGTCTCTATGTTTGTGTCGTTTCTGTGTGTGTATGTGTGTCGTCTCTGTGCGTGTGTCATTTTTATGTGTATGTCGTCTCTGCGTGTGTCATCTCTATGTGTGTGTCGTCTCTGTGTGTGAGTCGTCTCTGTTTTTGTGTCGTCTCTGTGTGTGTGTCATCTCTATGTGTGGGTCATCTCTGTGTGTGTTTCGTCTCAGTGTGTGTGTCGTCTCTGTGTGTTTGTGTCGTCTCTGTGTGTGTCGTCTCTCTGTGTGTGTCGTCTCTGTTTGTCAGTCGTCTGTGTGTCTCGTCTCTGTGGGTTTTTCGTCTCTATGTGTTTGTCGTCTATGTGCGTGTGTCGTCTCTATGTGTGTGTCGTCTCTGTGTGAGTGTCGTCTCTGTGCTCGTTTCGTTTCTGTGTGTGTGTCGTCTCTTTGCGTGTGTCGTCTCTGTGCGTTTGTCATATTTATGTGTGTGTCGTCTCTGTGTGTGTGTCATTTCTGTGTGTGTGTCTTCTCTGTGCGTGTGTCGTCTGTATGTGTGTGTCGTTTCTGTGTGTGAGTCGTATCTGTGTTTGTGTCGTCTCTGTGTGTGTGTCGTCTCTGTGTGTTTGTCGTCTCTGTGTGTGCGTCGTCTCTGTGTGTTTGTTGTCTCTGTGTGTATGTCATCTCTGTATTTTTGTCGTCTCTGTGTGTTAGTCTTTCTCTGCGTGTATGTCGTCTCTTTGTGTTTGTCGCTTCTGTGTGTGTATCGTCTCTGTGTGTGTGTCGTCTCTTTTGTGTTTGTCGTCTCTGTGCCTGTGTCGTCTCTACGTGTGTTTCGTCTCTTTGTGTGTGTCGTCTCTGTGTGTTTTGTTGTCTCTGTGTGTGCGTCGTCTCTGTGTGTGTCGTCTTTATATGTTTGTCGTCTGTGTGTGTGTGTCGTCTCTGTGTGTGTGTCTTCTCTGTGTGTGTTTCGTCTCTGTTTGTGTCTTCTCTGTGTTTATGTCGTCTCAATGTGTGTGTCGTTTCTGTGTGTGTGTCGTCTCTGTTTTCTGTGTTGCCGTCTCTGTGTGTGTGTCGTCTCTGTATTTGTGTCGTCTCTGTATTTGTGTCGTCTCTGTATTTGTGTCGCGTCTGTTTTTGTGTCGTCTCTATGTGTGTGTGTTTTCTGTGTGTTTGTCGTCTCTGTGTCTGTGTGTGTGCCGTCTCTGTGTGCGTGTCGTCTCTGTTTGTGTGTCGTCTCTGTTTGTTTGTCGTCTTTGTGTGTGTGTCGTTTCTTTGCGTGCGTCGTCTCTGTGCCTGTGTCGTCTCTATGTGTGTATCGTCTCTGTGTGTGTGTCGTATTTGTGCGTTGTTGTCTCTTTGTGTGTGTCGTCTGTGTGTTTGTCGTCTTTATATATTTGTCGTCTCTGTGTGTGTGTCGTCTCTGTATGTGTGCCTTCTCTGTGTGTGTCGTCTCTGTGTGTGTTGTCTCTGTGTTTGTGTCGTCTCAATGTGTGTGTCGTTTCTGTGTGTGTGTCGTCTCTGTGTCTGTGTGTCGTCTCTATGTGTGTGTCGTTTCTGTGTGCGTGTCTTGGCTGTGATTGTGCCGTCTCTGTGCGTGTGTGGTCTCTTTGTGTTTGTCGTCTCTGTGCCTGTTTCGTCTCTATGTGTGTGTCGTCTCTGTGTGTGTGTCGTCTCTGTGTGTTTGTTGTCTCTGCGTGTGTGTCGTCTGTGTGTGTGTCGTCTTATATGTTTGTCGTCTCTGTGTGTGTGTCGTCTCTATGTGTGTGTTGTCTCTATGTGTGTGTCATCTCTTTGTTTGTTGTCTCTGTGCGTGAATCGTCTGTGTGTGTCTCGTCTCTGTGTGTGTGTCGTCTCTGTGTGTGTGTCGTCTCTGTGTGTGTGTGTTGTCTCTGTGTGTGTGTCGTCTCTGTATGTGTGTCAACTCTGTGTGTATGTCATCTCTGTAATTTTTTTGTCGTCTCTGTGTGTAGGTCTTTCTCTGCGTGTATGTCGTCTCTTTGTGTTTGTCGTCTCTGTGTGTGTGTCGTCTCTGTGTGTGTGTCGTCTCTGTATGTGTTTCGTCTCTGTGTGTGTGCCGCTCCGTCTCTGTGTGTGTTTCGTCTCTCTGTGTGTGTCGTCTCTGATTGTGTGTCGTCTCTGTGCGTGTGTCGTCTCTTTGTGTTTGTCGTCTCTGTGTGTGTGTCGTCTCTGTGCCTATGTCGTCTCTATGTGTGTGTCGTCTGTGTGTGTGTGTCGTCCTCTGTGTGTGTTTCGTCTCTATTTGTGTGTCATCTCTGTGTTTGTGTCGTCTCTGTATTTTGTCGTCTCTATAAGTTTGTGTCGTCTCTATGTGTGTGTTGTCTCTGTGTGTTTGTCGTCTCTCTGTGTTTGTGTCGTCTCTGTGTGTGTGTCGTCTCTATAAGTGTGTCGTCTCTGTGCGTTTCGTCTCTTTGTGGGTTTCGTCTCTGTGTTTTTGTCTTCTCTGTGTGTGTGTCGTCTCTACGTTTGTGTCGCCTCTGTGTTGGTCGTTCCTGTGCGTGGGTTGTCTCTATATGTGTGTCGTCCTCTCTCTCTGTGTGTCGTCTCTGTGTACTACTCGTCTCTGTGTGTGTGTCGCCTCTGTGTGTGTGTGCCATCTCTGTTGTTTGGCCTCTGTGTGTGTGTGTCGTCTTTATATATGTGTAGTATTTCTGTGTGTGTGTCGTCTCTGTGTGTGTGTCGTCTCTGTGTGTGGTGTGTGTTGTCTCGGTGTGTGTGGCGTCTCTGTATGTGTGTCAACTCTGTGTGTATGTCTTCTCTGTATTTTTTTTCGTCTCTCTGTGTTAGTTGTCTCTGCGTGTATGTCGTATCTTTGTGTTTGTTGTCTCTTTGTGTTTGTCGTCTCTGTGCGTGTGTTGTCTCTGTGTGTGTGTCGTCTCTGTATGTGTTTTCATCTCAGTGTTGTGTGCCGTGTCTCTGTGTGTTTCGTCTCTGTGTGTGTGTCGTCTCTGTATGTGTGTCTTCTCTGTGTATATGTCGTCTCTGTATTTTTGTCGTCTCTGTGTGTTAGTCGTCTCTACGTGTATGTCGTCTCTTTGTGTTTGTCATCTCTGTGTTTGTGTCGTCTCTGTGTGTGTGTCGTCTCTGTGCGTGTGTCATTTTTAGGTGTGTGTCGTTTTTCTGTGTGTGTCATCTCTATGTGTTTGTCGTCTCTGTGTGTGAGTCGTCTCTGTGTGTGTGTCGTCTGTGTGTGTTTGTCGTCTCTGTGTTTGTGTAGTCTCTCTGTGTGTGTCGTCTGTGTGTGTGTCGTCTTTATATGTGTGTTGTCTCTGTGTGCGTGTGGTTTTCTGTATGTGTGTCATCTCTGTGTATATGTCGTCTCTGTATTTTTGACATCTCTGTGTGTTAGTCGTCTCTGCGTGTATGTCGTCTCTTTGTATTTGTCGTCTCTGTGTTTGTTTCATCTCTGTGTGTGTTTCGTCTCAGTATGTGTGTCATCTCTGTGTGTTGGTCGTCTCTGTGTGTGTGTCGTCTGTGTGTGTGTGTCGTCTCTGTGTTTGTGTCGTCTCTCTGTGTGTGTCGTCTGTGTGTGTGTCGTCTTTATATGTGTGTTGTCTCTGTGTGTGTGTGGTTTCTGTATGTGTGTCATCTCTGTGTATATGTCGTCTCTGCATTTTTGACGTCTCTGTGTGTTAGTCGTCTCTGCGTGTATGTCGTCTCTTTGTATTTGTCGTCTCTGTGTTTGTGTCGTCTCTGTGTGTGTGTGTCGTATCTGTTCATGTGTCATTTTTATGTGTGTGTCGTCTCTGTGTGTGTCATTTCTATGTGTGTGTCGTCTCTGTGTGTGAGTCGTCTCTGTTTTTTTGTGTCGTCTCTGTTCGTGTGTCATATTTATGTGTGTGTCGTCTCTGCGTGTGTCATCTCTATGTGTGTGTCGTCTCTATGTGTGAATCGTCTCTGTTTTTGTGTCGTCTCTGTGTGTGTGTCATCTCTATGTGTGTGTCATCTCTTTGTGTTTTTGTCGTCTCTTTGTGTTTGTCGTCTCTGTGTATGTGTCGTCTCTGTGTCTGTGTGTCATCTCTGGTGCGTGTGTCGTCTCTACGTGTGTGTCATCTCTGTGTGTGTGTTGTCTCTGTGTGTGTCGTCTTTGTGTGTGTCGTCTTTATATGTGTGTTGTCTGTGTGTGTGTTTCGTCTCTCTGTGTGTGTCGTCTCTGTATGTGTGTCATCTCTTCGTATATGTCGTCTCTGTATTTTTGACGTCTCTGTCTGTTAGTCGTATCTGCGTGTATGTCGTCTCTTTGTGTTTGTTGTCTCTATGTTTGTGTCGTAAAACTAAACTAAATTAAAAATCTAAACTAAACTAAAACTAAACTAGACTGCTAAATTAAAACTCTAACTAAAACTCTTTAGTAAAACTCTAGCTAAACTAAAGCTCTAATCTAAAACTAACTAAAACTAAACTAAAAATAAGGGTAATAAAATAAACTTAAAATAAACTAAAATTCTAAAATGAAAACTAAACATTAAACTAAAACAAAACTAAAATCTAAACTAAACTAAACTAAAACTAAACTTTAAACTAAAACTAAATTAAAAATCTAAACTAAACTAAACTAAAACTAAACTAGACTGCTAAATTAAAACTCTAACTAAAACTCTTTAGTAAAACTCTAGCTAAACTAAAACTCTAATCTAAAACTAAACTAACTAAACTAAAAATATAGGGTAATAAATAAACTTAAAATAAACTAAAAATCTAAAATAAAACTAAACATTAAACTAAAACTGAACCAAAAATCTAAACTAAACTAAACTAAAACTAAACTAAACTGCTAAATTAAAACTCTAACTAAAACTCTTTAGTAAAACTCTAGCTAAACTAAAACTCTAAACTAAAACTAAACTAAATAAAACTAAACTAAAAATAAAGGTAATAAATAAACTTAAAATAAACTAAAAATCTAAACTAAAACTCTAAAATAAAATTGAACATTAAACTAAAGCTAAACCAAAAATCTAAACTAAACCAAACTAAAACTAAACTAACTAAAACTAAACTTAAAATAAACTAAAAATCTAAAATAAAACTAAACATTAACTAAAACTAAACTAAAATATAAACTACACTAAACTAAAACTCTTTAGTAAAACTCTAGCTAAACTAAACTCTAAACTAAAACTAAACTAACTAAAACTAACTAAAAATAAAGGTAATAAATAAACTTAAAATAAACTAAAAATCTAAACTAAAACTCTAAAATAAAATTAAACATTAAACTAAAACTAAACTAAAAATCTAAACTAAACCAAACTAAAACTAAACTAAACTGCTAAATTAAAACTCTAACTAAAACTCTTTAGTAAAACTCTAGCTAAACTAAAACTCTAATCTAAAACTAAACTAACTAAAACTAAAATAAAGGTAATAAATAAACTTAAAATAAACTAAAAATCTAAACTAAATAAATAATAAAATAATAAACTAAAAATCTAAACTAACCCAACCTGCAATCCTCTTTTTCCAATATTTCCACCCCCTGATTGACTTAGAAGGATATGTAAGCAAGCCCTCTGATTGGGTGAGAAGGGGGATGTAACCGACTCGCTGATTGGCTGAGAAGGAAACACGTGATCTAACTGTTTCCTGGAAACTCATAACATTCGCCTCGAGCAACAACAAGAAGGAAGTGTCATTGACCTGCCCCCATTAGACTCAATAATCCATGAAAGTGAAAAAATTCCTGTTTTTTCAAATTCTCACTGACAAAGTCCATAAAAACAGACATAAATGTGAGAAAATTCCTGTTTTTTTTTTTTTTCAAATTCTCACTAACAAAGTCCATAAAAACATACAAAAATGTGAGAAAGTTCCTGTTTTTTTTTTTTTTTTTTTTTTTTTTTTTTTTTTTTTTTTCAAATTCTCACTGACAAAGTCCATAAAAACAGACATAAATGTGAGAAAGTTCCTGTTTTTCAAACTCTCACTGACAAAATCCATAAACCACGTGGTTCGATGCCCATATATGGGGTGCAAAAAAGTTGTAGGTGGCAGCAGGGGTGAGCAATGGGAGTCAATAAGGCATCTCTAACTGGTGTGGTTGATAAAAATGTATAAAGATACATTTTATGGGAAGGGGCAGACTGATAATAACTTTTTGCCGGACTGACCTCTGGTTCGTTGTTTTTAGAAATACCTTGGAATCTTGTCGGATCATTGTAAGTGTCTAAGTATCCTATTATATATATTATTGTAGTTTTCCGAGACTTGTGGTCCACTTGGGACAGCCAGTCCCAGTAGAAAATATATATATCTAGTATTATTATATGTTAATTGAATAAAAGTATTGCATTATAGCCAAACTCTCTACGATCTACCTTTAGCCCCTCGAACATACCCAGCTGGTACGCCTCATTAGTTCGGTCATAGCCTAAGGCACGCTACCAAAGTTTAATTACCTTAGGGCCAGAGTTTACCTCCCCTATAAAGGGAGAAATAAAGGCATCTACGACTACATTCACCGTAAATACAATAAGAACCAACCTTACCACACAAATCAAAATAGCGTAAGTGTATCCAAACTATCAAAGAAAGTAAACAGATTTTTTTGCGGATTGTATCAAGCTTTCCATTTCAGTTCAACTAGAGGAGGTATGAAACTAATTTAAAAATTACTATATGTGTCCAGATTTTTAAGAGGGTGTATATTGTTACAAATTGCTGAAAATTTTTCTCCAGCATACAAATAGCAGGTCAAACTATAAATTCTTTAAAAAAACGAAATTCTTTAAAAAAAAGAATTGAAATTCTTTAAAAAAGATTTAAAGTATTATTTTCTTTTTCTCTGAAAAGACTATGTCAATATAAAACGAACAGAAATTAATTAAAAAAAAATTTTCCACAAAATAAGTTTTTCGAAGAAAAGTAAAGAACTCCATTAAACAAAAAATGAGCAAAAATAAAATCAAATAACCTACCAAGCGTGAGACTGCCACAAATCAGCATCGATAAATAAATGAAACCCAAAACGAAGAGAAATTACAATAAATAACCGAGTCAAACTCAAAACGAGCAGAAATTAACATAAGTTAGGCTCAAAACCCCTATGCCTTCCCAAGGCTAGAACATAATTAGCACTTTACTGAAAAAAAAAATGAATGTGCATTGTCTGTTTAATATACATATACTGATATTTAGTAACGAAAATTTTAATATTATTTGATTTATTAAAGTTATAAAAGTAAAAACATTCATATTTTTTCAGTAAAGTTTAAATTATGTTCTGGCCTTGGGAAGGCATAGGGACATTGAGCTCAACTTATGTTAATTTTGCTCGTTTTGAGTTTGACTCGGTTATTTATTGCAATTTCTGTTCGTTTTGGGTTTCATTTATTTATCGATGCTTATTTGTGGTAGTTTCACCCTTGGTAGATTATTTGATTTTATTTTGGCTCATTTTTTGTTTAATGGAGTTCTTTACTTTTCTTTGAAAAACATATTTTGTGGAAAAAGCTTTTTTAATTTTCACGTGAAAAAGTGACTGTTCTTGCGGGAAACCTATCGGAATCTGCAGGTCTTACTGCGCACCATAATTTAAGTCGTTTTATGTAAATTAATTAAAAAAAACTTTTTCCACAAAATAAGCTTTCAAAGAAAAGTAAAGAACCCCATTAAACCAAAAATGAGCAAAAATAAAATCAAATGATCTACGAAACGTGAAACTACCGCAAATCAGCATCGATAAATAAATGAAACCAAAAACATACAGAAATTACGATAAATAACCGAGTCAAACTCAAAACGAGCAGAAATTAACACAAGTTGGGCTCAAAACCCCTATGCCTTCCCAAGGCCAGAATATAATTTGCACTTTACTGAAAAAAATATAAATGTTCTTACTTTTATAACTTTAATACATCAAATAATATTAACATTTTGATTACTAAACATCAGTATATGTATATTAAACTGACAATGCAGTTTCATTTTTTTTTTTCAGTAAAGTGCAAATTATGTTCTGGCCTTGGGAAGGCATAGGGGGTTTTGAGCCCAACTTATGTTAATTTCTGCTCGTTTTTAGTTTGACTCGGTTATTTATTGTAGTTTCTGTTTGTTTTTGGGTTTAATTTATCTATCATTGCTGATTCGCGGTAGTTTCACGCTTCGTAGATTATTTGATTTTATTTTTGCTCATTTTTTGTTTAATGGAGTTCTTTACTTTTCGTTGAAAAACTTATTGTGTGGAAAAAGGTTTTTTAATTAATTTCTGTTCGTTTATATTGACATAGTCTTTTCAGGGAAGAAGAAAATAATACTTTAAATCTTTTCGTTTTTTAAGACTTTATAGTTTGGTCTTCTATTTGTATGCTGGAGAAAAATTTTCAGCGATTTTTAACAACATACACCCCTTTAAAAATCTGGACACAAATGGTAGTGTTTAATTTCGTTTCATACCTCCTCTAGTTGACCTGAAATGGAAAACTTGATACCATTCGCAAAAAATCTGCTTACTTTCTTTGATAGGTTGGATACACTTACGCTATTTTGACATGGTTAAATTTTAAGAGCAAAAGTAGCCCCGAAAGATTTGAACACATAATACCCTCAGTCGTTCTTGGGATACTGCTTGGACGCCTTATTGGGAATTAGCATTAACGCAGTGCATTTTGATTTAATCTTGGGAAACATTTAGTTTTTAAACATAAAGGTAATGAGAGAGTTGGCAAGGGAGGGGGATTAGTTGCCTTCCAATCACTTTCGACTATTAAAAAGGGCACTAGGCATTTGGATTTCCAATCGAATGAGTCCTTTTTGAGTTTCTACGACAACGCTTTCTATAAACCCCTTATATGCCCCCAGGGCATAAATTACAACCCTTACCCTAAGGGCTGTGAGGGTGGTTGTCATCCTCTAAGACATAATTTCCAGAACTTTCAACTACGTTAAACAAAATCGCTATCTCAAAATTTTGATTGGATGTGTCTGGAAAAATGATTAGTCGCTCTCCCATCATTTTCAACACATCATTAGATGTGTTTTAGGGGAATGGTGCGCGTGAGAGGGTGGTTAGTTACCCTCCAATCACTTTCGACTATTAAAAAGGGCCCTAGCTTTCTCAATTCCCAATTGAATGAGCCCCTTTTGGAGTTTTTACGACAACTTTAACTATAAAAACCTTATATACCCCCAGGGCCTAACTTACAACCTTTGCCCTGGGGGCTCTGGGGGGATTGTCATCCTTAAATACATAATTTCTAGAACTTTCAATTACGTTGAACAAAATGGCTATCTCTAAACTTTGATTGAATGTGTTTGGGGAAATGGTGGGCGTGGAAGGGGGATCAATTACTCTCCACTCACTTTCGACTATTAAAAAGGGTAATTTCAATTTCCAAACAAATGAGCCCTTTTTGAGATTTCTACAACAACTTTCTATATAAACCTTATATGTCCCCAGGGAATAACTTACAACCCTTGCACTGAGGGCTCTGAGGGAGTTATCATCCTAAAAGCCCTAATTTCCAGAACTTTCGACTACGTTGAACAAAATAGGTATCTCAAAATTTTGATTGCATGCATTTTGGGAAATGGTGGGCATGAGAGGGTGGTTAGTTGCCCTTCAATCACTTTTGACTATTAAAAGGGCACTAACACCTTCAATTTCCAATTGAATGAGCCCTTTTTGAAGTTTTTACAACATTGCTTTCTATAAAAACCTTACATTCCCCTAGGGCATAATTTACAACCCTTGCCCTGAGGGTTGTGGGGGGAGGGGTTGTCATAAAGACCTAATTTCCAAAGCTTTCAACTGTGTTGAATAAAATGACTATCTAAAAATTTTGATTGGATGTGTTTGAGGAAAAGATGGGCGTGAGAGGGGGGTTACTTGCCCTAAAATCACTTTCGACTTTTAAAAAGGGTACTAGCCCTTTCAATTTCCAATCGAATGAGCCCTTTTTGAGTTTCTACGACAAAGCTTTATATAAACACCTTCTATGCCCCCAGGGCATAAATTGCAACCCTTACCCCAAGGACTGTGAGGGTGGTTGTCATCCTCTAAGACATAATTTCCAGAACTTTCAACTACGTTGAACAAAATCACTATCTCAAAATTTTGATTGGATGAGTCTGGAAAAATGGTTAGTCGCTCTCCCATCATTTTCAACTATTAAAAAAGGCACTAGCCCTTTCAATTTCCAATCAAATGAGCCCTTTTGAAGTTTCTACGGCAACGCTTTCAATAAAAACCTTCTATCCCCCCAGGGCATAACTTACAACCCTTTCCCTGAGGGCTGGGGCGGGGGGGTGTCACGATCAAAGACCTAATTTCCAGAACTTTGTACTACGTTGAACACAATAGCTATCTGAAAATTTTCATTAGATGTGTTTAGGGGAATGGTGCGCGTGAGAGGGTGGTTAGTTACCGTCCAATCACTTTCGACTATTAAAAAGGGCCCTAGCTTTCTCAATTCCCAATTGAATGAGCCCCTTTTGAAGTTTTTACGACAACTATAACTATAAAAACCTTATATGCCCCCAGGGCCTAACTTACAACCTTTGCCTTGGGGGCTCTGAGGGGATTGTCATCCTTAAATACATAATTTCTTGAACTTTCAACTACGTTGAACAAAATGGCTATCTCTAAACTTTGATTGAATGTGCTTGGGGAAATGGTGGGCGTGGAAGGGGGGGGGGCAATTACTCTCCACTCACTTTCGACAATTAAAAAGGGTAATTTCAATTTCCAAACAAATGAGCCCTTTTTGAAATTTTACAACAACTTTCTATATAAACCTTATATGCCCCCAGGGTAAAACTTACAACCCTTGCATTGAGGGCTCTGAGCGGTTATCATCCTAAAAGCCCTAATTTCCAGAACTTTCGACTACGTTGAACAAAAGAGATATCTCAAAATTTTGATTGCATGCATTTTGGGAAATGGTGGGCATGAGAGGGTGGTTAGTTGCCCTTCAATCACTTTCGACTATTAAAAGGGCACTAAACCCTTCAATTTCCAATTGAATGAGCCCTTTTTGATGTTTTTACAACATCGCTTTCTATAAAAACCTTACATGCCCCTAGGACATAACTTACAACCCTTGCCCTGAGGGTCGAGGGGGAGGGGTTGTCATCTTTAAAGACCTAATTTCCAAAGCTTTCAACTGCGTTGAATAAAATGACTATCTAAAAATTTTAATTGGATGTGTTTGGGGAGCAGATGGGCGTGAGAGGGGGGCTAGTTGCCCTCAAATCACTTTTGACTATTAAAAAGGGTACTAGCCCTTTCAATTTCCAGTCGAATGAGCCCTTTTTCAAGTTTCTACGACCAATATTTGAATAAAAACCTTATATGCCCCAGGGCATAACTTATAACCCTTGCCCTGAAGACTGTTGGGGGAGTGTCCTGCTCAAAGGTATAATTTCCTGAACTTTAAACTGCGTGGAATAAAATGGCTATCTCAAAATTTTGATTGGATATGTTCGGGGAAATGGTGGACGTGGAACGGGTGTTAGTTGCCTTCCAATCACTTTCGACTATTAAAAAGGGCACTAGCCATTTCAATTTCCAATCGAATGAGCCCTTTCTGAAGTTTCTATGGCAAAGTCTTCTATAAAAACCTTCTTGGTCCCCAGGGCATAACTTTCTAGCCTTGCCCTGAGGGCTCTGGGGGAGTTCCCTCCTCACAAACATAATTTATATCTGGAAATCAACTACGCTGAACAAAATGGTCACATAAAGAATTTGATTGGATGTATTTGGGGAAAAGGTGGGCGTTAGAGGGTGGTTAGTTGCCCTCAAATCACCTTCGACTATTAAAAAGGGCACTAGATCTTTGAATTTCCAATCCAATGAGCCCTTTTTGAAGTTTCTGCGACAAAGATTTCAATAAAAACTTATATGCCCCTAGGGCATAACTTATAACCCTTGCCCTGAAGACTGTGGGGGGAGTGTCCTGCTCAAAGGTATAATTTCCTGAACTTTAAACTGCGTGGAACAAAATGGCTGTCACAAAATTTTAATTGGATGTGTTCGGGGAAATGGTGGGCGTGGAAGGGTTGTAAGTTGCCTTCCAATCTCTTTCGACCATTAAAAAGGGCACTAGCCATTTCAATTTCCGATCGAATGAGCCCTTTTTGAAGTTTTTACGACAAAGTGTTCTATAAAAACCTAATATGCCCCCAGGGCATAACTTCCAAGCCTTGCCCTGAGGGCTTTGGGGGAGTTCCCTCCTCAAAAACATAGTTTTTATCTGGAAATCAACTACGCTGAACAAAATGGCTATCTCAAAATTTTGATTGGATGTGTTTGGGGAAAAGGTGGGCGTTAGTGGGGGGTTAGTTGCCCTCAAATCACTTTCGACTATTAAAAAGGGCACTAGCCCTTTGAATTTCCAATCGAATGAGCCCTTTTGAAGTTTCTGCGACAAAGATTTCAATAAAAACTTATAACCCTTGCCCTGAAGACTGTGGGGGGGCGGAGTGTCTTGCTCAAATGTATAATTTCCTGAACTTTAAACTGCGTGGAACAAAATGGCTGTCACAAAATTTTAATTGGATGTGTTTGGGGAAATGGTGGGCGTAGAGTTGGTGTTAGTTGCCTTCCAATTACTTTCGACTATTAAAAAGGGCACTAGCCATTTCAATTTCCAATCGAATGGGCCCTTTTTGAAGTTTTCTACGACAACGCGCTCTATAAAAACCTTATATGCCTCCAGGGCATAACTGAAAACCCTTGCCCAGAGGGCTGTTGGGGGCTATCATCCTCAAAGACCTAATTTCCAGAGCTTAAAACTAGGTTTCATAAAATGACTATCTCAAAATTTTGATTGGATGTGTTTGGGAAAAAGGTGGGCGTGAGAGGCGGGTTAGTTGCCCTCCAATCCCTTTCGACTATTAAAAAGGGCACTAGTCCTTTGAATTTCCAATCGAATGAGCCTTTTTTTAAGTTTCTACGACAACGCCTTCAATAAAAACCATATATGCCCTAAAGGTATAACTTACAACCTTTACTCTGAAGGCTATAGGCGAGTGTCCTACTCAAAAACAGAATTTCTATCAGGAAATCAACTACGCTGAACAAAATGGCTATCTCAAAATTTTGATTGGATGTGTTTCGGGAAATGGTGGGCGTGGAAGGGGTTTTAGTTGCCTTCCAAGCACTTTCGACTATTAAAAAGGACACAAGCCATTCCAATTTCCAATTGAATGATCCCTTTTTGAAGTTTATACGACAACTTCTTCGATACGAAGTGCCCTGCTCTAAAGGAAAAAAATAATAAATAATACATTGTGCCAACATCGTTCTTATATGCCCTCAGGGCACAAATTAAAACCCTTTCCCTGAGGGCTGTGGTGGAGTGTCCTCCTGAAAAATATATTTATTATCTGGAAATCAACTACGCTGAACAAAATGGCTATCTCAGAATTTTGATTGGATGTGTTTTGGTTAATGATGGGTGTGGGGGGAGGCTAGTTGCTCTCCAATCACTTTCGACTATCAAACAGAGCACTAACCACTCCAATTTCCAATCGAATGAGCCCTTTTCGAAGTTTCTACGACAACTCCTTCGATACGAAGTGCCCGGGGATGGAAAAAAATAAATAGATAAATAAACAACAAATTGTGCTAACATCATTCTTTACTTAGGCAGCGCTATTGCGATGCCTATGATAATTATTAAAAGTGTGCTTTTTTGTTTTTGATGTACTCCACTTCTTTTTGTTCATAGTGGTTAATAAATGAATTATAATTATTTTTATTAAGAAGGTAAAACGTTATACAAAATAGCGTAGAGAAGTTGAGGTTTCTGAACTCATTTTGTACTCAACTCCCATATATTGTAAATAGCACAGCATTTTCAAAAGCTAGTAACGAAGTTATGTTTCACAAATTGTTATTACTTAGTGACATAGTTTCGTAACTTAGCCTATCTTTGGATGAAGCTAAGAATGATAGGTCTTTCCTCTTTGGTTTATTTAATAGTTTCGGAACTCTGATACAGTGAAGAAGTTGGAATTGGAATCCTTGATCTTTCATTAAATTAATTAAAAGAACTTTTTCCACAACATAAGTTTTTCAAAGAAAAGTAAAGAACCCCATTAAACAAAAAAATGAGCAAAAATAAAGTCAAATAATCTACCAAGCGTGAAACTACCACAAATCAGCATCGATAAGTAAATGAAACCCAAAACAAACAGAAATTACAATAAATAACCGAGTCAAATTCAAAACGAGCAGAAATTAACATAAGTTGGGCTCGAAACCCCTATGCCTTCCCAAGGCCAGAACATAATTTGCACTTTACTGAAAAAAATATAAATGTTATTACTTTTACAACTTTAATAAATCAAATAATATTAACATTTTGATTACTATATATCAGTATATGTATATTAAACTGACAATGCACATTCATTTGTATTTTTTCATAATACCCTCAGTCGTTCTTGGGATACTGCTGAGATGCCTTATTGGGAATTAGCATTAACACAGTGCATTTTGATTTAATCTAAAGGCAACATTTAGTTTTTAAACATAATGGGCAAATGAGAGGGTGGGCGTGGATTATTTGCCCTCCAATCACTTTTGACTATGAATAAGGGCATCAAAAGGCCTAGTGCCCTTTTTAATAGTCGAAAGTGATTTCCTTCGAGAACTTTTGAATTCCAATCGAATTAGCCCTTTTTAAAACGACAACACTTTCTATAAACATCTTATATGCCCCCAGTGCATAAATTACAACCCTTAGCCTAAGGGCTGTTAGGTTGGTTGTCATCCTCTAAGACCTAATTTCCAGAACTTTCAACTACGTTAAACAAAATGGCTATCAAAAAATTTTGATTGGATGTGTTTGGGGAAATGGTGGGCGTGAGAGGGGTTTTAGTCGCTCTCCAATCACTTTCAACTATTAAAAATGGCACTAGCCCTTTCACTTTCCAATCAAATGAACCCTTTTGAAGTTTCTACGACAACACTTTCAATGGAAACCTTATATGCCCCCAAGCCATAACTTACAACCCTTGCCCTGGGGGCTGGGAGGGGGGGGGGGTTGTCATTCTCAAAGACCTAATTTACAGGACTTTCTACTACGTTGGACAAAATGGCTATCTGAAAATTTTGATTGGATGTGTTTGGAGGAATGATGGGCGTGAGAGAGGGGTTAGTTACCCTCCAATCACTTTCGACTGTTAATAAGGACGTAAGCCCTTTCTATTTACAATCGAATGAGCCCTTTTCAAAGTTCCCACGACAACTCCTTCGATACGAGGTGCCCTGGTCTAAACAACAACAACAGCAAAAAATAGTACATTATACCCACATCGATCTTTACTATACAAATGTCAAGCCTTCCAATCACTTTCGACTATTAAAAAGGACAATAGGCCTTTTAGTGCCCTTTTTAATAGTCGAAAGTGACTGAAAAGCAACTAACACCCCTCCAAGACCACCATTTCCCAAAATATATCCAATCAAGATTTTGAGATAGCCACTTTGTTCAACACAGTTTAAAGTTCAAGAAATTATACCTTTGAGCAGGACACTCCCCCCACAATCTTCAGGGTAAGGGTTATAAGTTATGCCCTGGGGGGTATATAAGGTTTTTATTGAAATCTTTGTCGTAAAACTTCAAAAAGCGCTCATTTGATTGGAAATCCAATCAAAGGAGCCCTTTTTGAAATTTCTACAACAACTTTCTATATAAATCTTATATGCCCCCAGGGCATAACTTACAACCCTTGCACTGAGGGCTCTGAGGGGGTTATCATCCTAAAAGACATAATTTCCAGAAATTTCAACTACGTTGAAAAAAATGGATATCTCAAAATTTTGATTGGATGCGTTTGGGAAAATAATGGGCGTGAGAGGGGCTTTAGTCACTCTCCCAGCACTTTCAACTATTAAAAAGTCACTAGCCCTTTCAATTTTCAATTGAACGAGCCCTTTTGAAGTTTCTACGACAACTTTTTCAATAAAAAACTTATATGCCGCCAGGGCATAACTTACAACCCTTGCCCTGCGGGCTGGGGGGAGGTGTCATTCTCGAAGACCTAATTTACAGATCTTTCTACTACGTTGGACAAAATGGCTATCTGAAAATTTTGATTGGATGGGTTTGAAGGAATGACGGGTGTGAGAGGGGAGTTAGTTACCCTCCAATCACTTTGGACTGTTAATAAGGACATAAGCCCTTTCTATTTTCAATCGAATGAGCCCTTTTCGAAGTTCCACGACAACTCCTTCGATACGAGGTGCCCTGGTCTAAACAACAACAACAGCAAAATATAATATATTATACCCACATCGATCTTTACTATACAAATGTCAAGCCTTCCAATCACTTTCGACTATTAAAAAGGACAATAGGCCTTTTAATGCCCTTTTTAATAGTCGAAACTGACTGAAAAGCAACTAAGACCCCTCCACCACCACCATTTCCCCAAATACATCAATCAAGATTTTGAGATAGCCATTTTGTTCCACGCAGTTTAAAGTTCAAGAAATTATACCTTTGACCAGGACACTCCCCCCACAGTCTTCAGGGCAAGGGTTATAAGTTATACCCTGGGGGTATATAAGGTTTTTATTGAAGTCTTTGTTGTAAAACTTCAAAAAGGGCTCATTTGATTGGAAATCCAATCAAAGGATTGAAATTTCTACAACAACTTTCTATATAAATCTTATATGCCCCCAGGGCATAACCTACAACCCTTGCACTGAGGGCTCTGAGGGGGTTATCTTCCTAAAAGACATATTTTCCAGAACTTTCAACTACGTTGAACAAAATGGATACCTCAAAATTTTGATTGGATGTGTTTGGGAAAATAATGGGCGTGAGAGGGGCTTTAGTCGCTCTCCAAGCACTTTCAACTATTAAAAAGTCACTAGCCCTTTCAATTTTCAATTGAACGAGCCCTTTTGAAGTTTCTACGACAACCTTTTCAATAAAAAACTTATATGCCACCAGGGCATAACTTACAACATTTGCCCTGAAAGCTGGGGGGGGGGAGTTGTCATCCTTAAAGACGTAATTTCCAAAACTTGCAATTATGTTGAATAAAATGGCTATCTAAAAATTTTGATTGCATGTGTTTTGGGAAAAGGTGGGCGTGAGAGGGGGGTTAGATGCCCTCAAATCACTTTCGACTATCAAAAAGGGCACTAACCCTTTGAATTTCCAATCGAATGAGCCATTTTTCAAGTTTCTACGACAAAGATTTCAATAAAAACCTTATATACCCCCTGGTCATATCTTATAACTCTTGACCTGAAGACTGTGGGGGGAGTGTCCTGCTCAAAGGTATAATTTCCTGAACTTTAAGCTGCGTGGAACAAAATGGCTTTCTCTGAATTTTGATTGGATATTTTTTGGGAAATGGTGGGCGTGGAAGGGGTGTTAGTTATTTTCCAATCACTTTCGACTATCAAAAACGGCGCTAGCCATTTCAATTTCTGTCTATAAAAAACTTATGCCCCAAGGGCAAAACTTACAACCTTTGCCCTGGGGGTTCTGGGGGTTTGTCATCCTTAAATATATAATTTCCAGAACTTTCAACTACGTTGAACAAAATGGCTATCTCTAAACTTTGATTGAATATTTTTGGGGAAATGGTTGGTGTAAGAGGGGGGTTAATTACTCCGCCTCATTTCCAATCAAATGAGGCCTTTTACAAATTTCTACAACAACTTTCTATAAAAAACCTTATATGCCCCCAGGGCAAAACTTACAACCCTCGGGTTATCATCCTAAAAGACCTAATTTCCAGAACTTTCTACTACGTTGAACAAAATAGATATCTAAAAAATTTTATTGGATGTGTTTGGGAAAATAATGGGCGTGAGAGGGGCTTTAGGCGCTCTCCAATCAGTTTCAACTATTAAAAACAGGCGCTAGCCCTTTCAATTTTTAATTGAACGAGCCCTTTTGAAGTTTCTACGACAGCCCTGTCAATAAAAACCTTATATGCCCCCAGGGTATAACTTACAACCATTACCCTGAAGGCTGTGGGGGGTTGTCATCCTCAAGGATCTAATTTCCAGAACTCAAAACTACGTTGAATTAAATGGATATCTCAAAATTTTGATTGGATGTGTTTGGGGAAAAGGTGGGTGTGAGAGGGTGGTTAGTTGCCCTCCAATCACTTTCGACTACTAAAAAGGGCACTAGCCCTTTGAATTTCCAATCAAATGAGCCTTTTTGAAGTTTATTTGACCACACCTTCTATAAGAACCTTATATGCCCCCAGGGCATAACTTACAACCATTACCCTGAGGGTTGTGGGGGAGTGTCCTCCTCAAAAACATATTTTCTATCGGGAAATCAACTACGCTGAGCGAAATGGCTATCTCAATATTGTAGTTGGATGTGTTTAGGGAAATGATGGGCGTGGGGGGGGGTGCTAGGTGCCCTCCAGTCACTTTCGACTATTAAAAAGGGCACTAGCGACTCCAATTTCCAATCGTATAAGCCCTTTTTGAAGCTTCTATGACAACTCCTTCGATACGAAGTGCCTTGGATTGGAAAAAGAAAACAAAAAATAATAATACATTGTGCCAACATCGTTCTTGACTTAGGCAGCGCGATTGCGTTGCCTATGATTATTTGAGCAAGACTTTGGACCTATTTTATATTTAGGCTGAAAGAGCAAAGATATCTATAAACAAATTTTGCACTATATGCTTTACTATCTTTAGCTAAACTGGATATTGAACCTTTTAATAGGCAGCGCGCTAGCGCTGCCTATGTAAAGAATGATGTGGGCACAATGGATTTTTTTTTCTTCAGCCGGGCACTTCGTTTCGAAGGAGTTGTCGTAGAAACTTTGAAAAAGGCACCTTCGATTGGAAATTGGAGTGGCTAGTGCCCTTTTTAATAGTCAAAAGTGATTTGAGGGCAACTTAGCCCCCCCCCCCACGCCCATCATTCCCCCAAAACACATCCAATCAAAATTTTGAGATAGCCATTTTGTTCAGTGTAGTTGATTTCCAGATAGAAAATATGTTTTTGAGGAGGACACTCCCCCACAACCTTCAGGGCAAGAGTTTTAAGCTATGCCCTGGGGGCATATAAGGTTTTTATAGACATCGTTGTTGTAGAAACTTCAAAACAGGTTCATTCGATTGGAAATTCGAAGGTTTAGTACCCTTTTTAATAGTCGAAATTGATTGGATGGCAACTAGCCCCCCCCCCACGTCCATCATTCCCCCAAACACATCCAATCAAAATTTTCAGATAGCCAGTTGTTCAGCGTAGTTGATTTCCAAATCGAAAATATGTTTTTGAGGAGGACACTCCCCCACAACCCTGAGGGCAAGGTCGTTGTCGTAGAAACTTCAAAAAAGGCTCATTCGAATGGAAAGTCAAAGGGCTAGTGCCCTTTTTAATAGTTGAAAGTGATTGAAGGGCAAATAGCCCCCCCACACCCATCATTTCCCCAAACACATCCAATCAAAATTTTGAGATAGCCATTTTGTTCAGCGTAGTTGATTTCCAGATAAAAAATATGTTTTTGAGGAGGACACTCCCCCAAAACCCTCAGGGCAAGAGTTTTAAGTTATGCCCTGAGGGCATATAAGAACGATGTTGGCACAATGTACTATTTATTATTTTCTTTTTCCTTTAGAGCTGGGCACTTCATATGGAATGCGTCGTTGTAGAAACTTCGAAAGGGGCTCATTCGATTGCAAATCGAGAATTCTAGTGCCCTTTTTAATAGTTGAAAGTGAATGGAGGGCAACTAGCCCCCCCCCACGCCAATCATTCCCCCAAACACATCCAATCACAATTTTGAGATAGCCATTTTGTTCAGCTCAGTTTATTTCTAGATAGAAAATATGGCTTTGAAGAGGACACTCCCCCACAACCCTCAGGCCAAGGGTTTTAAAGTTATGTCCTGGGGGCATATAAGATTTTTATAGAAGGCTTTGTCGTAGAACCTTCAAAACAGGCTCATTGGAAATTCGAAGGGCTAGTACCCTTTTTAGTAGTCGAAAGTGATTGGAGGGCAACTAGCCCCCCTCCCCCCACGCCCATCATTCCCCCAAACACATCCATTCAAAATTTTGAGATAGCCATTTTGTTCAGGGTAGTTGATGTGCAGATAGAAAACACTCCCTCACAACGCTCAGGGCAAGGGTTTTAAGTTATGCCCTGGGAGCATGTAAGGTTTTTATAGAAGGCGTTGTCGTAGAAACTTCAAAAAAGGCTCATTCGATTGGAAATTCAAATGGCTAGTGCCCTTATTAATAGTCGAAAGTGATTGGAGGGCAACTAGCCCCCACCCCCACGTCCATCATTCCCCCACACACATCTAATAAAAATTTTGAGATAGCCATTTTGTTCAGCGTAGTTGATTTCCAGATAGAAAATATATTTTTGAGGAGGACACTCCCCAAAACCCTAAGGGAAAGGATTATAAGTTATGTTCTGGGGGTATATAAGGTTTTTATTGAAATCTTTGTCGTAAAAACTTGAAAAAGGGCTCATTTGATTTGAAATTCAAAGGGATAGTACCTTTTTTAATAGTCGAAAGTGATTTGTGGGCAACTAACCCCCCTCTTACGCCCACCTTTTCCCCAAACACATCCAATCAACATTTTTAGATAGCCATTTCATTCAACGTAGTTGAAAGTTTTCGAAATTAGGTCTTTAAGGATGACAACCCCTCCCCCCACAGCCCTCAGGGCAAGGGTTGTAAGTTATGCCCTGGGGCATATAAAGTTTTTATTGAAAGCGTTGTCGTAGAAACTTCAAAAGGGCTCATTCAATTAGAAATTGAAAGGGTTAGTGCCTTTTTTAATAGTTGAAAGTGATTAGATAGCGACTAACGCCCCTCTCACGCCCATCATTTTCCAAAACACATCCAATCAAAATTTTGAGATATCCGTTTTGTTCAACGTAGTTGAACGTTCTGAAATTAGGTCTTTTAGGATGGTATCCCCCTCAGAGCCCTCGGTGCATGGGTTGTAAGTTATGCCCTGGGGGCATATAAGGTTTATATAGAAAGTTGTTGTATAAATCATAGGCAGCACGATCGCGCTGCCTAAGTAAAGAACGGGGACACTTAGAACGAGACAAGAAACGGGGACTAAGTAAAGAAGAGGACACTCCCCCACAACCCTCAGGGCAAGGGTTTTAAGTTATGTCCTGGGGGCATATAAGAACGATGTTGGCACAATGTACTATTTATTAATTTTTCCTTTAGAGCAGGGTATTTCTTATCGAAGAGTGCTCATTCTTCGAAAAGTGCTCATTCAATTGGGAATTGAAGTGGCTTGTGCCCTTTTTAATAGTCGAAAGTGATTGGAAGGCGACTAACACCCCTCTCACGCCCACAATTTCCCCCATGCACATCCAATCAAAATTTTGAGATACCCATGTCGTTTAACGTAGTTGAATGCTCTGGAAATTCGGTCTTAGAGGATGACAACCACCCTAACAGACCTTAGGGTAAGGGTTGTAATTTATGCCCTGGGGGGATATAAGGTGTTTATAGAAAGTGTTATCGTTACCAAAAGGGCTAATTCGATTGGAAATTGAAAGGCCTAGTGCCCTTTTTATTAGTCGAAAGTGATTGGAAGGCTCGACATTTTTATAGTAAAAATTGAAGTGGGTATAATGTATTATTTTTTGTTCTTGTTGTTGTTTAGACCATGGAACTTCGTATCGAAGGAGTTGTCGTGGGAACTTCGAAAAGGGCTTATTCGATTGAAAATAGAAAGGGCTGATGCCCTTTTTAGTAGTCAAAAGTGATTTGAGGGGAACTAATCCCCCTTCCACTCCCACCATCCCACGCATACCCTCCCATTTATGCTCTTAAAATTTAACCAAATCAAAATAGCGTAAGTGTATCCAAGTTATCAAAGAAAGTGAACAGATTTTTTTTGCGAATGGTATCAAGTTTTTCATTTCAGGTCAACTATCTTGATACTCTCTTTGAAAGGCAAACTATTTACAATCAGGACTGGTATGCCGGCTTAATTTGTTTTCAGAATCTGATTAAAAAATCTGATTTCGATTATCTTAGATATTATGGCTACTATTGTTCTCATTTTTGTAATTTCGCGTCAACCCTAGCGCTGAAAAATATTTACTTTTCTCTTGGCTTCTTCTTGATACTCGCTTTGAAATGCAAATTATGTAAAATCAGGACTGGTATGCTGGCTAAATTTGTTTTCAGAAAATCTTCCAAGACTCTCATAACAGCTGCTACATTTGTCAGTTAGCTTTGTCCCTTTTCAAAAAACTCTGCTGGAAAGGAACTTTTTCCATACTTGCCCGAGTTCTTTCTGACTCTTTGCAGCTTGCCCCATTCAAGTGCTATAGCAGAGAGACAGTTCTTGATTTGGTTGGTCATCAAAACTAAAAACCGGAATGGGCTAAATGTCTCGAGTTTTTCGTCCCTGATGAAAACGAAGCAACTTGTTCTCAGATCGTCAAGTGGAGTACATGACTGGGTGATCCCCAGCGATTTGACTCAGGCTATCAAGAAATGGAAACAAGTAGATCCCTTCAGTCAGAATTTGACACTAGTGGATACTTATAAATTCGGATGAGGCCAAAGATGATTAAAACCTTTTAATCGCAACTTTTTTTAATTGTGATTACATATTTTTATTATTACTTTTCAATTTGTATGATTTGCCTGACATGAAGACTATTGACACAATGTTATTTTTTAAAACTAATTATTGTATGTTACATAAGTTTTCTTTTACTTGGCAGCCCTAGTCCAATTTGAGGCTTAATTTTTAATTGACATAATTTTACAACTAAACCGGTAGCCGACTACGTCATTTCTGTTTTGAAGTGACATAGATTGTTTTGGTTTTTGATTTCCTTGAATAGGAACGAGAGAGAATCCAGAAAAAATCAGTTAAAAAAAACCTAAATAATTGCTTTAAAATTTGCCAGAATTCTTTGTAAGCAGCTTATCCCTTATTTAAAGACCAGCCAAATTAGTGTTTTAAAACTGGTAAATTTCCTTTTAAAAACGCAAAATTGAAGGGTTTAGATTTCAAACCTAAAAACAGAAACTGGGGGACAAATTTCAAGAACCCGTCACTTTCAAACACACTTCAGATTCTAAGCACTCAATCGCCTGAACTGCTTCGTGAATATGAGTTTTAGCTGTTTTTTCTTCGTTGATTGCTTTTTAATTTTTCAATATATCTGAATTTTATGACACGAAGACGCATTGACAAATTTAAAACCGGGCATCATCAGCAGAATTTCCAGAATCCAAGATTCCAGCCTTATGTTTGACGTCTTGAATACACAGCATCTGGAATATGACGCCTATCCAATAGTACATCCAAATAATCCAAAAAAAGAATTTTTGAACTTATAGGTTTCCGGAATTTTCAATCATACTATGAAAACGAAAGAAAAAAGGAAAAGAGAAAAAAAAAACAAGAAAAAAGGAAAAAAGATTGTGCAAATCCTATTGATTATCCTACTTTAGTAAAAATCGATGCTTGATGGTGCGCTTGCGGCGATAGCCGCAGGTGCAAAATTTTTTTTTTGAGCATTTAGTAAAAACAGATGCCATTTAGTAAATTTTTCCTCTCAGATTTCGAAAATTCTTTCCAGCCAGAACGGCAACCCTGCCTGTTATTATCTTTAAAGCTTTAACTGGGACAAGTCGCAACCTTGTAGGGCTCGTCGGCAACCATGCCTATAAAGGCAATGATTTTAAAAGTGTACAATATATTAAGCTGAAGAGGTAAGAAAAAGACGATCTCTTGAAAGGCTCATCTGGATTAAATTAATATTTTGGAAATTTGTGGATCAATATCAAAGAAAACCTAATCCGTGGTTGTACTCCTAAGGAGCTCCATATTGGTGTATAATAGGTATTGTGAACTTGAATTTTGCTGGTTTCTGAATAAGTGTTTTTGGTTTGCTTGCTTCTTATTGTGTAGTGCTTTAGTGCTTGTTTTATTGCTATTTATTGTTTTAGTGCTTGCTTTGTTGTGCTTATTTATTTGCTTTTAGGCTATACCAGGATGAAGTTATCTCCTGGCTCCCATCTCCGGGTTTATCTCCCTGACCTAAAATTGCTTACCCTATAGCTCTGAAAATAAAAATTATCCTTAAAAAAAACTGCTGACACTTACAGCATCCAACTGATACTAAGTTTTTGAATTTTTTTTTGCTGTTTTTGATATATTAGGCTACTTAAAAGTACAAATATAAGCATGAACTTAAAATTAATGCTCAAAATATTTTTTTTCACAGAATTTTTCATTGTTATTTAGAATTAATTTGTCAGAAGCTTTCAAATGAGGTGTTACATGACCATAAAAAAATATTAGGCTAGAAGATAAACCCAGAGATGGGAGCCAGGAGATAACTTCATCCTGGTTTAGGCTATCTCCTATATTGGCTATTGACAATTTCTCTATTGACATGGGTGAGCCCTCTGCTCCCCCATTACAGTGTGATGGGACCCCTGGGGCTGGGAATCATGACTAGGCTTTCAGTGTCCTGGTGTTGAGAAAGACTGCTGCCAATAAAGACAATGTGCCTTTACCCAGGACCTGCATAAGATACATAGGAAAGCTACTGTCACAAAATGTATACAGGCATTTTGGGGTGGTTTGTCCTATTGTAACACTTAGTGGTGCAGTGGAAGTAATGGCCAAGAACAAGGAAATTGCTTCTAAGATTATGTTGCTTAGAGGACTAAAAGTTTAAATTATGCTGCTTAGAGAAAAAATTTTTTCCTTCCCTGGGTAGTTGGGCTAAAAGAGGAGGTCTTAGAAGAAGTAAAGGCTTAAACAAATGTAAAAAATGCCAAAATTGCAAATGAAGAGGATATATCAAAGAGTTCATATATGATCTTAATTAGCTTCAATAGCCTACTGATGTACCATTCCCAGCAACAATTGCTGTATGGGGTGCCCAGATTTATGTTCATGAATATGTACCAAACTCTAAAAAAAAAACAAATGCAGCAACTGTAATGAGGCTCATACACCCAATAGCAGAGACTGCAAGCTCTACAAAGAGAAGGCCAATAAATTGAGAGCATCAGTAATTAATGGATGGAGCTTTAGCCAGGTCACAACTGGCCAAACAACCCAAGCCACAAGACATACTGGATTGGCAAACCCACAAATATCCTACAGTGCATTCCAACCTCTAATATATAACCATGATCCTTAGAGATCCTTAAGTTAAGAAAATCTGTTGAGAAGTTAACAAAGCTGGTAACCTCCCTCTACTCAATCCTCCTACAACAAAAAGATGCAGATGAAACAAGCAAAGAACTCATTAGGGACATGGCTGATGAGCTCAGTTCTATTGAAGACCCCTCAGATGTTGTCATGAGGACATCAGAATCAGAAGATAATGGAGCTCTATAATCTCACCCTCAGGCTACAACCAGATTTAGTTTTGCTACAAGAAATACTCCTTACTGCAGAAAAATCTACACCAAAGTTCCAAGGATATACTGCAGAAAGGTGGGACAGGGACCAAGTAACTGGGGAAGGGTACATAACCTTGGTTAAAGATTGCCTTGCCCATATTGTGCAGCCTAGTTACCAGGAAGAAATGAAATAGGATCAATTAAAGTAAAGTTCAAGGAAAATTGGATAAGCATTGTCAACTATTCTAACAGTTCTATAGGAAATTTTGATGTGAAATAACTAAAGAAGGTTCTGAATAGTTATGAAGATTCAAAAATATTGGCTGGAGATTTCAACCTCCACAATCCCATGTGGGATACAGTATCACCTCAGGATCACAAGTCAAATTGATCACAGGATTGCAGACCAACATTATCATTGATCCTGTATTCTTGACATGCTTACTCACACCCCTGGATCTTGGTACAAGACTTAATAAAACAACTGGAAGAACATCTACATTTGACTTGATATTGGCTTCCCCAAACCTATCAACTGACTTCAGTATTAGGATCCAAGACACTTTATCATCAGATCACTATCCAGTGTTAACTACCTTTCACATGCTTGAGGAGTATAGGCCTAGGAACACATACCAAGTACAAGAAATGAAACTATGGAGTATTAAAGGAGAGATGTGGCCAGCCTAGAGATATGAAGTTAACCAGCAGCTTAACAAAATCCAAGATACAGTTGCCATGACTGCAGATGAACTGACAGAAACAATCACCAACACCCTAATCAGTGCAGGTCAGAAGGTATTTGGTTTTAAGAAATCATAGGCAGTGCACTAGCACTGCTTAAGTAAAGAACAATGTGGGCACAATGTGTTTTTTTTCCTCCATACCCAGGCACTTTGTATTGAAGGAGTTTTCATAGAAATTTTGAAAAGGGCTCATTCGATTGGAAATTGGAGTGGCTAGTGCCCTTTTTAGTAGTCAAAAGTGATTTGAGGGCAACTCGCCCCCCCCATGCCCACCATTCCCCCAAATACATCCAATCAAAATTTTGAGATAGCAATTTTGTTCAGCATAGTTGATTTCCAGATAGAAAATATGTTTTTGAGGAGGACACTCCCCCACAGCCCTCAGGGCAAGGGTTTTAAGTTATGCCCTGGGTCATATAAGGATTTTATAGAAGGTGTTGTCGTAGAAACTTCAAAACAGGCTCATTGGATTGGAAATTCAAAGTGCTAGTGTCCTTTTTAATAGTTGAAAGTGATTGGATGGCACCCCCCCCCCCATGCCCATCATTCCCCCAAACACATCCAATCAAAATTTTGAGATAGCCATTTTGTTCAGCATAGACTAGTTGATTTCCAGATAGAAAGTATGTTTTTGAGGATGACACTCCCCCACAACCCTCAGGGCAAGGGTTTTAAAGTTATGCCCTTGGGGCATATAAGGTTTTTATAGAAGGTGTTGTCATAGAAACTTCAAAACAGGCTCATTCAATTGGAAATTCAAAGGGCTATTGCCTTTTTTAATAGTCAAAAGTGATTGGATGGCACCTAGCCCCCCCCCCCATGCCCATCATTCCCCCAAACACATCCAATCAAAATTTTGAGATAGCCATTTTGTTCAGCATAGACTAGTTGATTTCCAGATAGAAAATATGTTTTTGAGGAGGACACTCCCCCACAACCCTCAGAGCAAGGGTTTTAAGGTATCCCCTGGGGGTATATAAGGTTTTTATAGAAGGTGTTGTCATAGAAACTTCAAACAGGCTCATTCAATTGGAAATTCAAAGGGCTAGTGTCTTTTTTAATAGTTGAAAGTGATTAGAGGGCAACTAGCCCCCCCCCCCACACCCATCATTCCCCCAAACATCCAATCAAAATTTCGAGATAGCCATTTTGTTCAGCATAGACTAGTTGATTTCCAGATAGAAAATATGTTTTTGAGGAGGACACTCCCCCACAACCCTCAGGGCAAGGGTTTTAAGTTATACCCTGGGGGCATATAAGGTTTTTATAGAAGGTGTTGTCATAGAAACTTCAAAACAGGCTCATTCAATTGGAAATTCAAAGGGCTAGTGCCCTTTTTAATAGTCAAAAGTGATTGGATGGCACCTAGCCCCCCCCCATGCCCATCATTCCCCCAAACACATCCAATCAAAATTTTGACATAGCCATTTTGTTCAGCATAGAATAGTTGATTTCCAGATAGAAAATATGTTTTTGAGGAGGACACTCCCCCACAACCCTCAGGGTAAGGGTTTTAAGTTATACCCTGGGGGCATATAAGGTTTTTATAGAAGGTGTTGTCATAGAAACTTCAAAACAGGCTCATTCAATTGGAAATTCAAAGGGCTAGTGCCTTTTTTAATAGTTGAAAGTGATTAGAGGGCAAGTAGCCCCCCCCACACCCATCATTCCCCCAAACACATCCAATCAAAATTTTGAGATAGCCATTTTGTTCAGCATAGTTGATTTCCGGATAGAAAATATGTTTTTGAGGAGGACACTCCCCCACAACCCTCAGGGCAAGGGTTTTAAGTTATGCCCTGGGGGCATATAAGGTTTTTATAGAAGGCGTTGTTGTAGAAACTTCAAAAAAGACTCATTCAATTGGAAATTCAAAGGGCTAATGCCCTTTTTACTAGTCAAAAGTGATTGGAGGGCAACTACCCCCCCCCCCTCCATGCCCATCATTCCCCCAAACAAATCTAATCAAAATTTTGAGATAGCCCTTTGGTTCAGCATAGTTGATTTCCAGATAGAAAATATGTTTTTGAGGAGGATACCCCCCCCACAGCCCTCAGGGCAAGGGTTTTAAGTTATGCCCTGGGGGCATATAAGGTTTTTATAGAAGGTGTTGTTGTAGAAACTTCAAAAAAGCTCATTTGATTGGAAACTCAAAGGGCTGGTGCCCTTTTTAATAGTCAAAAGTGATTGGAGAGCAAATAGCCCCCCCCCCATGCCCATCATTCCCCCAAACACATCCAATAAAAATTTTGAGATAGCCATTTTGTTCAGCATAGTTGATTTCCAGATAGAAAATATATTTTTGAAAAGGACACAACCCTCAGGGCAAGGCTTATAAGTTATGCCATGGGGTCATATAAGGTTTTTATTGAATTCTTTGCTGTAGAAACTTGAAAAGGGGCTCATTCGATTTGAAATTCAAAGGGTTCGTACCCTTTTTAATAGTCAAAAGTGATTAGTGATATTTTTTGTTGTTGTTGTTGTTTAGACCAGGGCACTTTGTAACAAAGGAGTTGTTGTGGGAACTTTGAAAGGGGCTCATTTGATTGAGAATAGAAAGGGCTGATACCCTTTTTAATAGTGGAAAGTGATTGGAGGGCAACTAATCCCCCTTCCACTCCCACATTCCCACGCCCACCCTCCCATTTGCCCATTATGTTTAAAAACTAAATGTTGCCTTAAGATTAAATCAAAATGCACTGTGATAATGCTAATTCCCAATAAGGAATCTCAGCAGTATCCCAAGAACAACTTAGGGTATTATATTCAAACTTTCGGGGCTACTTCTGCTCTTAAAATTTAACCAAATCAAAATAGTGTAAGTGTATCCAAGCTATCAAAGAAAGTAAACAGATTTTTTTTGTGAATGGTATAAAGTTTTCCATTTCAGGTCAACTAGAGGAGGCATGAAACTAAATTAAACAGCACTATTTGTGTCCAGATTTTAAAAGGATATACGTTTTTAAAAATTGCTGAAAATTTTTCTTCAGCATACAAATAGCAGGCCAAAGTATAAAGTCTTAAAAAATGAAAAGATTTAAAGTGTTATTTTTTTTCCCCTGAAAAGACTATGTCAATATAAAATGAACAGAAATTAATTAAAAAAAACTTTTTCCACAAAATAAGTTTTTCAAAGAAAAGTAAAGAACTCCATTAAACAAAAAATGGGCAAAAATAAAATCAAATAATATACCAAGCATGAAACTACCACAAATCAGCATCAGTAAATAAATGAAACCCAAAACGAACAGAAATTACAATAAATAACCGAGTCAAACTCAAAACGAGCAGAAATTAACATAAGTTGGGTGCAAAACCCCTATGCCTTCCCAAGGCCAGAACAAAATTTGCAGTTTACTGAAAAAAATATTCAAATAATATTAACATTTTGATTACTAAATATCAGTATACGTATATTAAACTGACAATGCACATTCATTTGTATTTTTTCAGTAAAGTGCAAATTTTGTTCTGGCCTTGGGAAGGCATAGGGGTGTTGCGCCCAACTTATGTTAATTTCTGCTCGTTTTGAGTTTGACTTGGTTATTCATTGTAAATTCTGTTTGTTTTGGGTTTCATTTATATACCAATGCTGATTTGTGGTAGTTTCATGCTTGGTAGATTATTTGATTTTATTTTTGCTCATTTTTTGTTTAATGGAGTTCTTTACTTTTCTTTGAAAAACTTATTTTGTGGAAAAAGTTTTTTTTAATTAATTTAAGGGGAAAAAAGCTCAACTCAATCCCTGGATGTAATTCAACATGTCAAAAAGCCCACATGAGAAGAAAAAAGCTGAGAACAAGGTCAAGTGGAACCCTAGCACTGAAAACCATACTGAACTGAATAAGACGTTAGCAAAACTCTGCCAGACCAAATCCAAGAAACAACTGCAAGCTGGACCTCTCTAATTAAGACAAAGTTCAAAAAGTCAACTTCCATTGGAGATAAGTGGCAAAATTTCCAAGCATTGGTGGGGAAAAAGAAAACAAGGAAGGAACCCCCGTCCTCCTGAGAAATTTCATCCCAGTTACCTCAACCCAAGAAAAATTCAATGTTCTTCTGGACCAGTTCACTGAACAAGCACCTGAAAGTGCAAGACATCACCAAAAGACCAACTCTGCCAAATACGATACCTTTTGAGCCTTTTACTGCATCAGAAGTTATTCACCAAACTAGGAGACTGAAATCAGGTGCAATGGGACCTGACTTGATACACAATCAAATGTTAAGGAACCTTAGCCCCAAAACAGTAGACATCATTACAGCTTTGTTCAACAAGTCTGCAGTAACATCAAGAGTCTTAAAACAGTGGAAGAAAGCCTCAGTAATTCCTATATTGAAGACAGGAAAGGATCCAAAACTTCCTTCCTCCTACAGACCGATAGCCCTCACATCATGCCTTTGCAAACTTATGGAACACCTTTTTATGTTAGGAATCCTCCCAGAGCTATTAAATTCACTCCAGCATGAACAATTTGGTTTTCTCCCTAATTGAGGAACCACAGATGCACATCTAAGGCTAGAAAACCAGGTAAAATCTGGTTTCAAACAGGGTAAGGAGACACTAGTAGTCTTCTTGGATACGAGGGCTGCTTTTGATAGGGTTAGTGTGGATAACCTGATGGGAAAGTTACATTCTTTCCAAATCTGCATAGAACTGAGGATGTGGATAGAAGATTACTTGATGCTGGGAACTGGGGATTCATATGGGGAGAGTGAAGATCCATCAAGAACTAAGCCAGATGTGGGAGTACCTCAAGGGAGGGGGTACTAAGCCCACTCCTCTTCCTTATTTATTGCAGTGATATTAGTTTTGAACATATTCTGGGATGCAATCTGTATATGTATGCTGATGATATTGCACTTGTTGCAACATCAAGAGATAAGCATGTCCTGCAAGTTGCTGTCCAGAAGGGTCTTGAGTATCTTAGTTTATGGGCAACTGTCAACAACATGGAAATCTTTCATGCTGTCAGCAGTACTCCTCTTAGAAGGACAAAGATTCATTCAATGCCAAGGCTTTCAATCAATGGCACCTCTGTCCCAGCAGTTGAAAAGTTCTGCTACCTTGAGGTGATTTTTGACACTTCACTCTCATGGACTCACCATGTGAATTATTTAATTGGAAACCTCAAGAGCAGAGCCAACTTTGTCAATGCTATTTGCTTTTCTAAGAGAGGAGCCCCTTTTTATGTTGCCACTCAGCTTCTGAGAGCAGTTGTAATAAGCAAGCTGGATTATGGCTGCCTCATATACCAAGAAGCACCTGCCCAACTCCTGAAAAAACTGGGTACAGCCCTGCATTGTATACTGAGGAAAATTCTTAGATTCCTAAAATCAACCCCCCTACATGGGATATACTGTGAACTGGGACTGTTGACATTAGAATCTAGAATGAAGAAATTAGAAGCACAATATTTTACAAAGAAAATGATGATCCCAAATGACATTATCTACAAAGAACTTATTGAAACATATGATCGCAACCAAAATCAACTCCACCATGCTGTTCAGTGGTGAAACACATGCTCCTATCCCAACTCCTGATGTCATTAATGAGGTAGGTTCAGCTTCTAATACAGGTATAAAGTCAAATATAGTGCTACCCCCATTCTCAAGGGGTAGCCCAGAGGAACCACCAGAGATGGCAAGAGCTAGGTGGCATGAATGGGTAGACCAGTGGACACAGACTGGGTATAGAATGGTATTCACTGATGGATCATGCTTTGCCACTGGGGTGGGGCTGCAGTTGTGCTCCTTGGGCTAAGTCATGCACTGTCTTTTAAAGTAACAGAGAAGTTGACAATCTTTTCACTTGAGTTGTATGCATTATTGAAAGCGTTTGAATTTATTGCAAGTGTTTTGCCAGTAGGTAATAGGCCATGATGTATGGTCATAGGCCAGCAAGAAAATCAGTGCTACTTTTAGAAAAGATACTGCTAAAACTGATTACAGCCAAGTATGAGATTGTAGCAACATGGGTGCCAGCACATGTTGGAATTAGGGGAAATGAGCAGGCAGATAAGCTGGCAAAATGGGGTGCTAGGTATGGGGAGAATTTAGTATGTCAGTATTCAGTGAATGATTTCTTATGTTATTATGATAAGTCACTAAAGGAGAAGGAGAAAGAGGTTTTTGGTCAAAGATCTCAGAACCAGATTCTTGATTTGTATGATTATGGTACCCCACATCCTGATCTATGCCACCCAGTCAGACACCTGGCTATCAGTATATTCAGGCTCAGAACAGGTCATGCTCAAATTAGGAGTGTTTTATTTAAATGTAAGTCAGTAGATTCTCCATTATGTGAGGTCTGCAATGCAGAAGAGGATGTTAGGCATATTTGAATGTAATGTAAAAAGTATGAGACACAGAGATTATCACTGAAAAAAGCTTGCCTACAGTATTTTGGTGCATTCACGCTCAGAAGTATCCTGGGCCATGCACATGCACCACCATGGGCTAGGAAAAAATCTGTGGAAGTATTAGGTTGTTTTATTGTAGATACTAAGTTACACTTAGTGCTGTAATATTATTAATAATTTTATATATTAATATTATTGCACATTATTTTAATATTAGGCCCGTTTTTTAGCACTAAGATCTTACATCTAAGATCTTACATCTTTCTGCAAAGATTATCGTTTTCAACTCATCTTGTTCTAAGATCTTACAGCTTGCTGATGTTGGCAAAATACATGAAAGACGCCATCTTTCTGCCATATAGAACAATGATGAGAGAACTTTGATGATCTACTCATCATTGTTCTCAGGCCGCTGATCAGAGCAGAATGATGAAAGACGTTTGCACAAAAACGACCAAAGATGTAAGATCTTTGTTCAAAGATTTCACTTTTAAGCGTTTTCTGACAAAAGATGTAAGATCTTAGCACATCGATGAGTGAAAAAAACAGGCCTATTGTACATGTAAATTAGTGGTATGTATATGTATGAGTATGTGTATATACTGCAAGCCAAGCTCATCAGTTTAAATTGCCATATCAGCCAGTTGTGTTTGAATTGTAAATATGGAGGCTCAAATGTGACATCATTAGATGGATTTGAATATAGCTTGCCATTGATTTAATGGATTTTGTCTTGAGACTCTTCAAAACCCCTCTCTAACCACAGTGACAAAAGCCAGATGGCTATTTAAATTATATGACCCTTGGTCATGACAGAACAACAGCTGGACAGCTGAGTTTTGACGTGGAACACCTTTCACCCCGAAAAGCTCTGATGAAATCGAGGAGACGTGCACAATGGGCAGCCTGCCCAGGAGTGCATCAAACAAACAACATATTAAGCTGAAGGTCATCTATAATTAAAGAAAATATCAGCAAGGTAAATCATTAATAGCTCTTCCACCAACATGTATTCAAATAAATACTTTAGTTCTAGTGACAAAAAGGTTCAATAAGACAAAGGTGCCAATAATTAACCAAATTGACAAATTTATCCTAAAAAAGGGAAAGAGGGCACCAGAAAAAATATTGGGGGGGGGGCAGGATCCTCCAGTACTTCACATACCCTCAAAGATTCTACCTTTTTCTCTTATTTTATATATGTTTTATATAGGCTACTTTATCCCTTTTAGTAGGCTATCACTCATGTTAAAGCTGGTTTACCTGTAAATTGATTCAACAGTGACAAAGTTGAGAATCAAAATAATACACAAGGGAAATATATAATATGGGCTATATGTTTGGGTTAGGTTTTGGTAAATTTTTGACAGTTCATATTATTGACTTACAAATAAAGTGAACATACCACTTGATGCCTTTTTTATGCTCTTTACAAATATAATAATTGCTTCTATCAGAAATTCATTTTTACCCACCACCACCACCCTAATGTGCAAATATATACCCTGAATTGGAATATACCATGAATTGTTGATGGGAAAGTTTCAAATTGCAAAATTCAGTGCTATTTTTGTCAACAGCATTTGAAAAACTTGAAACAGTAGGAAAACATTTTATATTTGAGTTGCCTAATAAATGAGGTTTGAATTGTTATAAATAAGTATTTTTGGAATATGTTACTCTTGAACAACTTATTTATATACTAGTTATATGTTTTTAACCGCTTTTCAATAACTTAACTAGTGTTGATATCTTCTTTGTGTGGTTACAATTCAGGGTTTATATCTGCACATTAGGGGACTCAAATTTAAATTAAATTATTCAAGTTTACCCGCCCCCACCCCCCTAATGTGCAGATATATACACTGAATTGTAGAAACTTCAAAAAGGGCTCATTTCTGAACTAAGGAAACTTAAAGTTTCTAAAGGAAACTTTTAGAAACTTCAAAAAGGGCTCATTCAATTGAAAATTCAAAGGGCTAGTGCTCTTTTTCACAGGCAGCACATTAGCACTGCCTAAGTAAAGAACGATGTTGGCACAATGTATTATTTTTTTTTCCTTTAGACCAGGGCACTTCATGTCAAAGGAGTTGTCGTAGAAACTTCGAAAAGAGCTCATTCGATTGGAAATTGGAGTGGCTTGTGCCCTTTTTAATAGTCGAAAGTGATTGGAATCCAATCTAAATTTTGAGATAGCCATTTTGTTCAGCATAGTCGATTTCCAGATAGAAAATACGCTTTTGAGGAGGACACTCCCCCACAGCCCTCAGGGCAAGGGTTTTAAGTTATGACCTGGGGGCATATAAGAACGATGTTGGCACAATGTATTATTTATTTTTTTTTCCTTCAGACCAGGGCACTTCGTATCAAAGGAGTTGTCGTAGAAACTTCGAAAAAGGCTCATTTAATTGGAAATTGGGGTGGCTTGTGCCCTTTTTAATAGTCAAAATTGATTGGAAGGCAACTAACACCCTTACACGCCCACCATTTCCCGAAACACATTCAATCAAAATTTTGAGATAACCATTTTGTTCAGCGTAGTTGATTTCTAGATAGAAATTATGTTTTTGAGCAGGACCTCCCCCAAAGCCCTCAGAACAAGGGTTTTAAATTATGCTCTGGGGGCATATAAGGTTTTTATAGAAAGTTTTATTGTAGAAACTTCAAAAAAGGCTCATTCGATTGGAAATTCAAAGGGCAAGTGCCCTTTTTAATAGTCGACAGCGTTTGGAGGGCAACTAACCACCCTTTCACGCCCACCTTTTCCCCAAACACATCCAATCAAAATTTTGAGATAACCATTTTGTTCAACGTAGTTGAAAGTTCTGGAAATTTGGTTTTTGAGGATGACAGCCGTCAGGGCAAGGATTGTACGTTATGCCCTCGGGGCATACAAGGTTTTAATAGAAAGCGTTGTCGTAGAAACTTCAAAAGGGCTCATTTGATTGGAAATAGAATGGCTAGTGCCCTTTTTAATAGTCGAAAGTGATTGGAAGGCAACTAACACCCCTTCCACGCCCACCATTTCGCCAAACACATCCAATCCAAAATTTTGAGATAGCCATTTTGTTCAGCCAAGTTGATTTTCATATAGAAATTATATTTTTGAGGAGGACACTCCCCCACAGCCCTCAGGGCAAGGGTTGTGAGTTATGCCCTGGGGGCATATAGAAAGCTTTGTCGTAGAAACTTCAAAAAAGGCTCATTCGATTGTAAATTCAAAGGGCTAGTGCCCTTTTTAATTGTCGAAAGGGATTGGAGGGCAACTAACCCCCTCTCACGCCCACCTTTTCCCCGAACACGTCCAATCAAAATTTTGAGATGGCCATTTTGTTCAACGTAGTTGAAAGTTCTGGAAATTAGGTCTTTGAGGATGGCAACCCCGCACAGGCCTCAGGACAAGGGTTGTAAGTTATGCCCTAGAGTTATATAAGTTTTTATAGAAAGTGTTGTCGTAGAAACTTTAAAAGGGGCTCATTCGATTGGAAATTGAAATGGCTAGTGCCCTTTTTAATAGTCGAAAGTGATTGGAAGGCAACTAACACCCCTTCCACGCCCATCATTTCCCCAAACACATCCAATCAAAATTTTGAGATAGCTATTTTGTTCCACGCAGTTGAAGGTTCTAGAAATTATACCTTTGAGCAGGACGCTCCCCCCCCCACAGTCTTCAGGACAAGGGTTATAAATTATGCCCCGGGGGCATATAAGGTTTTTATTGAAATCTTTGTCGTAGAAACTTGAAAAAGGGCTTATTCGATTGCAAATTCAAAGGGCTAGTGCTCTTTTTAATAGTCGAAAGTGATTTGAGGGCAACTAACCCCCTCTCACGCCCACCTTTTCCCCGAACACGTCCAATCAAAATTTTTAGATAGCTATTTTATTCAACATAGTTGAAAGTTTTGGAAATTAGCTCTTTAAGGATGACAACCCCTCCCCACAGCCCTCAGAACAAGGGTTGTAAGTTATGCCCTGGGGGCATATAAGGTTTTTTTATAGAAAGCGATGTTGTTGAAACTTCAAAAAGGGCTTTCAATCGGAAATTGAAAGGGCAACTAATCCCCTCTCACGCCCACCTTTTCCCCAAACACATCCAATCAAAATTTTGAGATATCCATTTTGTTCAAATTAGTCGAAAGTTCTGGAAATTAGGTCTTTTAGGATGATAACCCCATCAGAGCTTTCAGTGCAAGGGTTGTAAGTTATGCCCTGGGGGCATATAAGGTTTATATAGAAAGTTGTAGTATAAATTTCGAAAAAAGGCCTCATTTGATTGGAAATTGAATGGGCTAGTGCCCTTTTTAATAGTAGAAAGTGAGTGGAGAGTATTTAATCCCCCTCTCACGCCCACCATTTCCCCAAACACATTCAATCAAAGTTTAGAGATAGCCATTTTGTTCAACGTAGTTGAAAGTTCTGGAAATTATGTATTTGAGGATGACAAACCCCCCAGAGTCCCCAGGGCAAAGGTTGTAAGTTATGCCCTGGGGGCATATAAGGTTTTTATAGATAGTGTTGTCGAAAAACTTCAAAAGGAGCTCAATTGGAAATTGAGAGGGCTAGTGCCCTTTTTAATAGTCTAAAGTGATTGGAGGGTAACTAACCCCCCTCTCACGCCCACCATTCCCCAAAACACATCCAATCAAAATTTTGAGATAGCCATTTTGTTCAACGTAGTAGAAAGTTCTGGAAATTAGGTATTTGAGAATGACAACCCCCCTCATAACCCATAGGGTAAGGGTTTTAATTTTTGCCCTTGGGGCATATAAGGTGTTTATAGAAAGCGTTGTCGTAGAAACTCAAAGAGGGCTCATTCGATTGGAAATCGAAAGGCCTAGTGGCTTTTTTAATAGTCGAAAGTGATTGGAAGGCTTCACATTTTTCATTGTAAAGAACGAAGTAGGCATAATGTTTTTTTTTTTTCCATACCCGGGCACTTCGTATCGAAGGAGTTGTCGCAGAAACTTCGAAAAGGGCTCATTCGATTGGAAATTGGAGTGGCTAGTGCCCTTTTTAATAGTCGAAAGTGATTGGTGGGCAACTAGCCCCCCAGGCCCGTCTTTCCCCCAAACACATCCAATCAAAATTTTGAGACAGACATTTGTTCAGCGTAGTTGATTTCCAGATAGAAATTGTTTTTTAGGAGGACACTCCCCCACAACCCTCAGGGCAAGGGTTTTAAGTTATGCCCTGAGGGCATATAAGATCAGTGTTGACAATGTACAGTTTATTATTTTCTTTTCTTTAAAGCAGGGCACTTCATATAGAAGGGGTCGTCATAGAGACTTCAAAAGGGGCTCATTCGATTAAAATCGAGAGTTCTAGTGCCCTTTTTAATAGTCGAAAGTGACTGGAGGGCAACTAGCCCCCCCCCTCCTCACGGTAATCATTCCCCCAAACACATCCAATCGAAATTTTGAGATAGCCATTTTGTTCAGCGTAGTTGATTTCCAGATAGAAAATGTGTTTTTGAGGAGGACACTCCCCCACAGTCCTCAGGGCAAGGGTTTTAAGTTATGCCCTGGGGACATATGAGGTTTTTATAGAAGGCGTTGTCGTAGAAACTTCAAGAAAGACTCATTGGATTGGAAATTCAAAGGGCTAGTGCCCTTTTTAATAGTCGAAAGTGATTGGAGGGCAACTAGCCCCCCAACGCCCATCATTCCCCCAAACACATCCAATCAAAATTTGGAGATATCCATTTTGTTCAGCGTAGTTGATTTCCAGATAGGAAATGTTTTTGAGGAGGATAGTCCCCCACAACCCTCAGGACAAGAGTTTTAAGTTATGCCCTGAAGGCATATAAGGTTTTTATTGAAGGTGTTGTCTTAGAAACTTCAAAACAGGATCATTCGATTGGAAATTCAAAGGGCTAGTTTTTAATAGTCAAAAGTGATTGGAGGGCAACTAGCCCCCCCCCCCCCCCCGCCCATCATTCCCCCAAACACATCCAATCAAAATTTTGAGATAGCCGTTTTGTTCAGCGTAGTTGATTTCAAGAGAGAAAATGTGTTTTTGAGGAGGACACTCCCCCACAACCCTCAAGGGTTTTAAGTTAAGCCCTGGGGGCATATAAGGCTTTATATATAAGACGTTGTCGTAGAATCTTCAAAACAGGCTCATTCGATTGGAAATACAAAGGGCTAGTGCCCTTTTTAATAGTCGAAAGTGATTGGAGGGCAACTAGCCCCCCCCCCACGCCCACCATTCCCCCAAACACAACCAATCAAAATTTTGAGATAGGCATTTTGTCAGCGTTGCTGATTTCCAGATATAAAATATCTTTTTGAGGAGGACACTCCCCCAAAACCCTCGGGGTAAGGGTTTTAAGTTATGCCCTGGGGGCATATAAGGGTTTCTATAGAAGGCGTTGCTGTAGAAACTTCAAAACAGGCCCATTCGATTGGAAATTCAAAGGGCGTTTGCCCTTTTTATTAGTCGAAAGTGATTAGAGGGCAAATAGCCCCCCACGCCCATCATTCCCCCAAACACATCCAATCAAAATTGTGGGATAGCCATTTTGTTCAGCGTAGTTGATTTCCAGATAGAAAATATGTTTTTGAGGAGGAAACTCCCCCGTAACCCTCAGGGCAAAGGTTTTAAGTTATGCCATGGGGGCATATAAGGTTTTTATAGAAGGTGTTGTCGTAGAAACTTCAAAACAGGCTATTTCGATTGGAAATTCAAAGGGCTAGTGCCCTTTTTAAAAGTTGAAAGGGATTGGAGGGCAACTAGCCTCCCCCCACGCCCATCATTCCCCCAAACACATCCAAGCAAAATTTTGAGATAGCCATTTTGTTCAGCGCAGTTGATTTCCAGATAGAAAACATGTTTTTGAGGAGGACACTCCCCCACAGCCCTCAGGGCAAAGGTTTTATGTTATGCCCTGGGGGCGTAAAAGGTTTTTATAGAAGGTGTTGTCGCAGAAACTTCAAAACAGGCTCATTCAATTGGGAATTCAAAGGGCTAGTGGCCTTTTTAATAGTTGAAAGTGATTGGAGGGCAACTAGCCCCCCACGCCCATCATTCCCCCAAACACATCCAATAAGAATTTTGATATAGCCATTTTGTTCAGCGTAGGCTAGTTGATTTCCGGATAGAAAATATGTTTTTTAGGAGGAAACTCCCCCAGAGGACACTCCCCCACAACCCTCAGGGCAAGGGTTTTAAGTTATGCCCTGGGGGCATATAAGGATTTATAAGAAGGCGTTGTCGTAGAAACTTCAAAACAGGCTCATTCGATTGGAAATTCAAAGGGCTAGTTCCCTTCTTAATAGTCGAAAGTGATTGGAGGGGAACTAGCCCCTCCCCCATGCCCATCAATCCACCAAACACATCCAATCAAAATTTTGATGGAGCCATTTTGTTCAGCGTAGTTGATTTCCAGATAGAAAATATGTTTTTGAGGAGGGCACTCCCCAACAACCCTCAGGGCAAGGGTTTTAAGTTGTGTCCTGGGGTATATAAGGTTTTTATAGAAGGCGTTGTCGTAGAAACTTCAAAAAAGGCTAATTCGATTGGAAATTCAAAGGCTAGTGCCCTTTTTAATAGTCGAAAGTGATTAGTAATATTTTTTGTTGTTGTTGTTGTTTTGACCAGGGCATTTCGTATCGAAGGAGTTGTCGTGGGAACTTCGAAAGGGGCTCATTCGATTGAAAATAGAAAGGGCTGATGCCCTTTTTAATGGTCGAAAGTGATTGGAGGGCAACTAATCCCCCTTCCACTCCCACCCTCCTCATTGGGCTCATCTGATTGGAATTTCAAAGGGCTAGTGCCCTCTTTGATAGTCAAATCTGATTGGAGGGCAACTAGCCCCCCCCCCCCCTCCCCCACGTCCATCATTCACCCAAACAGATCCAATCAAAATTTTTAGATAGCCATTTTGTTTAGCGTAGGCTAGCTGATTTCCAGATAGAAAATATGTTTTTGAGAAGAACACTCCCCACAACTCTTAGGGCAAGGGCTTTAAGTTTTGCCCTGGGCGCATATAAGGTTTTTATAGAAAGCGTTGTCGTAGAAACTTCAAAAAAGGCTAATTCGATTGAAAATTCAAAGTCTAGTGCCCTTTTTAACAGTCGAAAGTGATTAGTAATATCTTTTGTTCCTAGTAGTCGAAAGTGATTGGAGGGGAACTAGCCCCTCCCCCATGCCCATCATTCCACCAAACACATCCAATCAAAATTTTGATAGAGCCATTTTGTTCAGCGTAGTTGATTTCCAGATAGAAAATATGTTTTTGAGGAGGGCACTCCCCAACAACCCTCAGGGCAAGGGTTTTAAGTTGTGTCCTGGGGTATATAAGGTTTTTCTAGAAGGCGTTGTCATAGAAACTTCAAAAAAGGCTAATTCGATTGAAAATTCAAAGGCTAGTGCCCTTTTTAACAGTCGAAAGTGATTAGTAATATCTTTTGTTGTTGTTGTTGTTTTGACCAGGGCATTTCGTATCGAAGGAGTTGTCGTGGGAACTTCGAAAGGGGCTCATTCGATTGAAAATAGAAAGGGCTGATGCCCTTTTTAATGGTCGAAAGTGATTGGAGGGCAACTAATCCCCCTTCCACTCCCACCCTCCTCATTGGGCTTATCTGATTGGAATTTCAAAGGACTAGTGCCCTCTTTGATAGTCAAATCTGATTGGAGGGCAACTAGCCCCCTCCCCCACGTCCATCATTCACCCAAACAGATCCAATCAAAATTTTTAGATAGCCATTTTGTTTAGCGTAGGCTAGCTGATTTCCAGATAGAAAATATGTTTTTGAGAAGAACACTCCCCACAACTCTTAGGGCAAGGGCTTTAAGTTATGCCCTGGGCGCATATAAGGCTTTTATAGAAAGCGTTGTCGTAGAAACTTCAAAAAAGGCTAATTCGATTGAAAATTCAAAGTCTAGTGCCCTTTTTAACAGTCGAAAGTGATTAGTAATATCTTTTGTTGTTGTTGTTGTTTTGACCAGGGCATTTCGTATCGAAGGAGTTGTCGTGGGAACTTCGGAAGGGGCTCATTCGATTGAACATAGAAAGGGTTGATGCCCTTTTTAATAGTCGAAACAGATTTGAGGGCAACTAATCCCCCTTCCACTCCCACCTTCCCATTGGCCCATTACGTTTAAAAACTAAATGTTGCCTTAAGATTAAATCAAAATGCATTGTGATAATGCTAATTCCCAGTAAGGCATCTCAGCAGTATCTCAAGAACAACTGAGGGTATTATGTTCAAACTTTCGAGGCTACTTCTGCTCTTAAAATTTAACCAAATCAAAATATTGTAAGTGTATCCAAGCTATCAAAGAAAGTAAACAGACTTTTTTTGCGAATGGTATCAAGTTTTCCATTTCAGGTCAACTAGAGGAGGTATGAAACTAAGTTAAACAGTACTATTTTTGTCCAGATTTTTAAAATGGTGTATGTTGTTAAAAATTGCTGAAAATTTTTCTCCAGCATAAAAATAGCTGGCCAAACTATAAAGTCTTAAAAAACGAAAAGATTTGGTGTGCTATTTTCTTTTTCCCTGAAAAGACTATATCAATATAAAACGAACAGAAATTAATTAAAAAACCTTTCCACAAAATAAGTTTTTCAAAGAAAAGTAAAGAACTCCATTAAACAAAAATCAGCAAAAATAAAATCAAATAATCTACCAAGTTCGAGACTACCACAGATCAGCATCGATAAATAAATGAAACCCAAAACGAACAGAAATTACAATAAATAACCGAGTCAAACTCAAAAGGAGCAGAAATTAACATAAGTTGGGCGCAAAACCCCTTTGCCTTCCCACGACCAGAAGGAAATTTGCACTTTACTGAAAAGATATAAATGAATGTGCATTGTCCGTTTAATATACATATACTGATATTTAGTAATCAAAATCTTAATATTATTTGAATATTTTTTTAAATATTCATCAGATGTTCAACATCTGATGATGGGGGTATCATCCTCAAAGACATAGTTTCCAGACCTTTCAACAATGCTGAACAAAATAACTATCACAAATTTTTGATTAGATGTGTTTTGGGAATTGATTTGTGTTTGGGAGAAATGATGGACGTGTCAGGGGGGTTAGTTGCTCTCCAATTACTTTTGACTATTAAAAAGGCCCTTTCAGTTTCCAACCGAATGAGCCTTTTTTGAAGTTTCTATGACAATAAATGACCATCTCAAAATTTCTATCGGATGCATTTTGGGAAAATAAGAGGTGGGGGGGGGGGATATCTGCCCTCCAATCACTTTGAATCTTAAAAATGGTACTAAAACTTCTCATTACAAATCCAGTTTGCCCCTCCAAAGTTTACACGACCATCCTTTCTTTAAAAACCGTATATACCCCCAGTGTATAACCTACATCCCTTGCCCCGAGGGTGGCGGAGGGCGGGGGTTTCATTCTTAAAGACCTAATTTCCGGACCTTTTAACTACGCTGAACAAAATGGCTATCTCAAAATTTGGATTGGATGTGTTTGAGAAAATGGTGGGCGTGTGAGGGGGAGGGGGTCAGTTCCCCTCCAGCCACTTTTAACTATTAAAAGGGGCACTAGCTCCTTCAATTTCCAATCGAATGAGCCTTTTTCGAAGTCTTTATGACAACAAATGGTCATCTCAAAATTTTTATAAGTAGTATTTTGGGAAAATACAAGGTGTGCGAGGGTATCCACCCTCCGATCACTCTGAATCTTTAAAAAAGCACTAGAACCTCTGATTACCAATCCAATGAGCCCCCTTCCAAAATTAGAATGATCACGCTTTCTACATCTAACTTATATACCCCCAGGTTATAGCTTACAAAACCCTTGCCCTGAGGGCTTTAGGCGGTTGTCATCCTCGAAGACTTAATTTCTGGACCTTTCAACTATGTTGAACATAATGGTTGTATCAAAATTTTGATTGGATGTGTTTGGGGAAATGGTGAGCGTGGGAGGGGTGTTAGTTGCCCTCCCACCACTTTCTACTATTAAAAAGGGCACTAGCCCTTCAATTCTCAATCGAATGAGCCCTTTTCGAAGTTTCTACAACAGCTCCTTCGATACGAAGTGCCCTGGTCTATAACCAAAAAATAAAAATAATAACACATTGTGCCCACATCGCTCTTTACTTAGGCAGCGCTATTGCGCTGTATATGATACATGTTTTGAAAAAAAAAATATAATTAATTACATACTAATAACATATGCTGATGACACAGTAATGTGGTTTAAGTCATAATAATAATCATAATAATCTGTATTTAAAAGCCAATTAAAGCCATATACAAAAAGACAAATACTAAAGAAAAATTACACTTCATTTGACATCCTTCCCATCAATACAAAATTTCCTACTGTCACAATATAACGGGGAGTCCTAGACCTCATTAACTCACAAAGCAGCCTATCTTCCCCCTCCTGGATAATTAATCCCCTTAAATGAGATAGTTGCTTACACCGGAGGTGGAAATGGCTCAACCCATAATCATTTTCCCCACATCTCAAGCAACTACACCCGGCCTCCGGACCTTCCCTCTTTTTCCTTGCAACCTTAGTATAAATTGGAAGACAATTTGCTCGAATCTGAATCCAAATCCTCAAATATTTAATGGGCAATCCCAGCTTGAGATAAAACTCCTGACCAAAATTCTCTTTTACTTCTCTATACAAAGTAAGACTCGGAGATTTGTCCACAGCTGCTTGCCATAGTTGCACTTCTTGGTCTTCAAGTCTTGCACTAAATTCCTTGAAGAACTTTTCATGATCCTCTGGCCCTTTTCCCTTCTCCCACGAACTTGAAAATCCATTCTCATCTAATATCCTTTTGATTTGTGCTGTCCATGATGTTTTGTTACACTGAAGGAGAAGATCTTCATATGCTGCTCGGGCAAGTCTAGTCTGGGGAAGTTCTAGAAGTCTTAACCAAAATTTGATGATTTGGGTATATCTTTTCAATTTCAGGTTAAATATACCAAGATCACCTTTTAAAACTAACGTATGTGTTGTATTGTGTAGGCCAAAAACTCGTTTATAATATTGAAGTTGAAGGGTTTCTAGTTGCTTTGCCGGCTGATACCCCCATATTTCTGATCCGTAATGTAAGATAGGCATAATTTTAGTATTAAATATATGTTTGTGGAGGCTTAGTTCACTTATTTCTGCTGTTAATGTGCTTCTGTATATACCAAATAATGCATTTCTTCCTTTCTGTGCCATTGTTGTAATATGACTCGTCCATTTTCCATTTTGACAAAGGATGAAACCTAAGTATTTGGCCTTTTCCACCGCTTCCAGCATTTTTCCATTCAATAAAAATTGTGGTGCTGATTCCAAGGGTTTTTTGCTAAAAATCATGACTTGGGATTTCGTGACATTCAACTCTAGTTTCTTCTCTTGCAAATATTTTTCAAGGAGATTCAAGAGAGCTTGTAAATCATTATTTGTCTTTGCCAGTAATATAATGTCGTCTGCAAATAGTAGCATTGACATATTCAGATTTCCCAGTCGGAGAGTAGGTGCCCATCTTTGTCGGAAATAAGGAACAATATCATTAGTAAGCATAGCAAATAATTTTGGCGAGAGTGTACTTCCTTGGCGCACGCCCTTTTTCTAGAAAAAAGGCAGAGATATTCCCTTCCTAACAACTTTCACAAAACTTTTATTCAATGAATACATAGATGATAGAATTTGTAAAAAAGGGGCTGGTAGGCCTAGATTTAATAAAACATTCAGCAATAAAACACGATCTACACTATCAAATGCTGATTTAAAATCAATTAGGGCCACATATAATTTTCCTTTACCTTTGCAGTGCTTTTCTACAAGAGCATTAATAACAAAAACTCTATCAGCTGTGGAATAACCTGGTCTGAACCCACCTTTTTCTTCTTGCAAGATTTTTTTCTCTTCTGTCCACATTCCCAGCCTTTTATCTATAATTTTTTCTAGAACTTTTCCAGCACTGTTTAGGAGGCTTATTGGTCTATAGTTGTTATGTGTAGTGGGATTACCATTCTTATAAAGTGGGAGAAAAAGCGAGGTTTTCCAGGTCATTGGCCACTTCCTCTTTGAAATTATTAGGTTAAATAATGAGACCAAAAAAGGTAAAAGAATATACGGTAGATGGTTTCTTTGCTATTATGGAGACCACTTTAGCTCAATTATCTAGTTATTTGCCAATGAATTATCTATCATTAAATATTTTGAAAACAAAATATATGATTTTTTCAAATATGAAAAAATTTGAAACAAATAAGATACTTTTATTTGGGAATGTAGTGATTGAAAGGGTAACCAATATTAATTATCTGGGAATGATAATTGATGGAATGATTACATGGAAAGATCATGTGAGGGCACTTTCCATTAAATTTCCCGAGGGACAGGTATTCTAAATAGACAAATGCACTTAATTCCTCATGAAGCACTTAAAACTTTATATCATACTCTCGTTTCTTCATATTTAGAGTATGGATGCGCTCTGGCAAAAGTCTGGCAAAAGTTTTGAATGATTCTAAAATAGCTAAGCCCCAAGTTGCAAGTTTAGTTTACTCTTCTATTAATTCTTTAGCACCAATTGGACTAAGACAACTTAATATGTTTCAGACGGCTTCAGAATATCATTCATACCCAACCACCTCATCTGAAAATAATTTACTCATATCAGAAATGCGCCACAGCCATAGAGGTGCACTGTCATTACGACATGTTGGTGTAGAGGTGTGGAACATGTTTCCCAACTATCGTATATAAAGGAATCAATTTCTCTAAGTTCGTTCCGAAAAAAATATGAAAAATATCTTATTGAGTAGATTAAAGCTGTTTGTTTGGTATATTGCCTAAATATATGCAAGAATTGATTTCGCTAATCTCGTTCTCAAAAGAATACTTAAAAATATCTTATTGAGTAGATGAAAAAACTGCTTACATTTTTTCTTGTTTAGTTTTTGTTTGTTTGTTGTTTGTCAATAATGACCCTGAAGAGTGCGGGATTACTTAAATAAACCAAGTTTTGAGCCATACGAGTTCCATTTTACTAGATTGCATCGATAAAGATGGCAAAGATTGTGTTTTGGACAAGGATAAACGAATCAGAACATTTAGTGATTTCACAGACGTCAGCAATCACTACAGACGTCACCAATCACTAAGCACGAAGATATGCTTGATGTTTCTCCAGAGGTATTGTCTGAGAATAGTATTTGCTACTCATTTGAATGACGTTGTGTCAAGTCATGCACTGATTGATAGCTGTGGGTTCCTTTCACTGCTTAAGATTACAATGAAAGAGAGATTGACTGATTTCCAAAGATTGTCATTTTCATCCAACCATCGAGGGACCAATGAAAAGCTGGTCGACCCTGAATGGGGTGAGAGGGTGTTGTAAGGAAATATTTGAGGGAAATGGGAACTTCTTGGGAGGGTGTAAAGAGGGTAGTTTCGAACAGATTGGGATGGAATAGGAGCATGAGTAGCTGTGTTGGGCTCGAGTTTCTTGGTGCTGCAGTGAGTTGTTAGCAGTAGTAAGAGTAAGTGAGATTTACTCATTATCAACCCCCCCCCCCAAAAAAAAAAAAAAAAAAACGTTCCTGTTTGGCAATGTACCTGGGGCTAAATGTACAACAGGATGTTCTTAAATGGGGTGTAAAGGTTTCATAAAAAGGGATTTATAGGAGGAAACGAAACTAAAGCTTTTGACAGTATGGGATGGAGGAGGGCTATTAGTCTCTGGCGTTTTGGTGCTTAAATGAAATGTGAGTAGTAAATATGTGCATCCTGGAAAGATAAAATATGTTGTGTATCAGCAAACAATTTACCAACGAGAAAAAGTGAAAATAGAATTCGATTATAATGCATATTAAACTTGTTCATGGCAGGTGAATGAATGGTTACGTCATTCTTGAAATAAGTCCTTTTGTATATTTATTTTTCTAGTTATTTTTGGCCTTTTTCTTTATATGATGATGTTTTTGAATTTATTTATGTTCATGTTGTAGTCAATGTGTGTTTGCTCAAGAACTGATGCACTGGAAATTGTTGATCTAGTGGTAGGGCTGATCTTTAAAATAAGTCAATACCCCAGACCTAGTGATATTCTACAAAATTATTAGTCAAATAATCAGGTTAGGGCAGGTACCACAGCTAATACCCTTTATTTATGTCTTTTATTGTTAGGAATGTGAAATAAATCACCTGGAAATTGAGAATATACAGAGATGTCAGGCTGTGGCTATGAATATAGAGAAACAGCTATTACGGATGTTGGGGGCGCATTTGGTGTTAACTCTGTTGCTTTTGACAGATTTGAAGAAATTTTGTGGAGTGGCAATGCAGCTGGGCATGTTTCATCACACATTGGACCAAATCTTGGAAGATACACATCTTTTCAAGTAAGGATATAAAATTTAAACATGTCCAGGCTCCTAAAGCAATTGTCTTGTTTTTTTATGTGTGGATTTGTGTTTTCAGTAAAGCACTAGTTTATCACAATCCAACAAATATAGGGAAATGTCGCCAGTCAGTTTGTATGTACTATTTTCTTAAATATATGCACAGAAGCAATATTGCTTGTTTGTTTGAAGCTTCAATTTCTTGGCTTACTTCTATCCAAGAACTATCTTGTTTTGTGAATTTTTGTCCTTTTTTGAAAATGTACAATAAACTTGAAAAACGGTTCTAGGTTGAATGTGTAAAAGTTCTAAGGATTAGCTGATTATTGCCAGTGAGATGTTTTAGAGAAGCGGCAAAATTTAAAGAACTGATATGTTTTTGTTCGTGGTAATATAAATTCTTTTGCCTATTAGTTACAGTAAAATTCCCGCACTTACTTTCGTTAAATAATTTCGTGCTTTAGTATTTTTGCTAAAGCTCATAGTCAATTTATAACTGCTATGGATAATTATTAACATTACTTACTAAAGAAAAGTGCATTATACCTCAATTTCAATCATTAAAACAAGACTGTGTTTGCTATTTAATAATATGGTGATATTCAGTACTTTGATTTCAGATTTTTCTCATTGGAAAAAAATGGTGATGAGGAAGTTCGATCTTCATACCACTTGGATGCTGAATCCTGAAAGTTTGATATTATCTCGCTGATAATAAGCAGCTAATCCCCCAGAGTTTTTACGCATTAACCCTTTAACTTTTTTCAAGCTTGTTGTGTATTTTTTTTTTTAATAACAAAATTAACAAAACAAGATAGTTCTTGGATGGAAGTAAAGCTTGAAATTGAAACTTCAACATGTCCCGAAAGTTTTAAGTTACTACCCCTAGCCGTTCCTGTGACGTTGCAGATACGCCCTTTTGACCCTCTGGATACGCATAGCATCGGGCATCCATGACATTCCCTGAAAATTTCAGCTTAATGTCCTTAGCCATTCCTGAGATATTGCAGATGGTGATGTTTGAGCTTCCTATCGCCTGATCTAGCATGTCAGGTATCATCACTGTAGGGTTAGATTAGCTAGTTATCGAGTTTTCTTTCCTTGTAGTAATTCCTTTCTTGCACTTTGTATGCGTATCCAATTTCAGTATTCAATCGAGTTTACGTTTATTTCAATGACTCCCCTAAATCCTAGGGGAGGCAAGCCTTTACCTTATCTTTCACTTAGCCCTAAGCCTTATCTTGGACTCTGTATACGTATCCAATTTCAGCTTCCAATCGAGTTTATATTTATTCCAATGACTCCCTTAAATCTTAGGGGAGTCAAGCCTTATTTTGCACTTAGTCCTTAGCCCTAAGTCTTATCTTACACTTTGTTTATGTATCCAACTTCAGTATCCAATCGAGTTTTTATTTATTTCAATGACTCCCTTAAATCTTAGGGGAGTCAAGCCTTATCTTGCACTTAATCCTCAGCCCTAAGCCTTATCTTACACTTTGTTTATGTATCCAATTTCAGTATCCATTCGAGTTAATATTTATTTCAATGACTCCCCTAAAACTTTGGGGAGTCAAGCCTGAGCCTTATCTTGCACTTAGCCCTTGGCCCTAAGCCTTATCTTGCACTTTGTATACGTATCCAATTTCAGTATCCAATCGAGTTTATATTTATTTCAATGACTCTCCTAAATAAAATATTTCTCAAGAGGGGCTAACCGCTTTTCTAACCTTCTCCATTTACGAAACAGCCTCCAAAAGAGGTACTTTTTGACCAACCGATTTTACATCTAATCCCGGATAAACATTTATCTAAAGAAGATTTAACCAGTGTCGCAGGTTTTTCCACTCTGTAAATGGCCCCAAAATGTGTTTTTCGGGGCTTATGTAGGATAATCAAAGATCTAAGGCCGAACGGGCCAGCTATGGTGAAAAGAGGAGTGGTCACTCTCCTAGTTGATAACGTTTGTTCACTACGTTTCCTACATTCGGAGCTCGACCACCTTAGATGTGTTTTATTTGGGATTATTGTTAATAAATTCCGTAATCGAAAAACGTATTAAAAATATTCAAATAGTGTTACAGAAAACGTAAATCAAAGGAAAATTCAGTTTACCTTGGTCCCCCTTACGTAAAAGGGGTTTCAAACCACATTTCCAAACATCTAAAGAGAAATAACATTTGCTCTTACTATAGACCCTGTAAAACCATCAATTCCCAAATTTATCAAGGTAAAGACCCTATTCTGAAAGGTGAAAACTCCGGTGTTTACAGAATTCCTTGCTCTTGTGGTCTTTGGTACAATGGAAGGACAGATCGATGGCTTACGGATAGATTAACTCAGCACTCTACGTCAATTGACAACACTCTTAAAAAGCGAAAAAAAAACAGAAAATGTTGACTCTGCCCTTGTAGAACACATTTATGACCAGCTGGACCATACTATTTTATTTCACCAAGCTAGTTTAATTTCACACGAACAAAAGTATTGTCCAGCACCACAGAAATTTATAAATTTGAGATTTATAATATTATATTTGAGGTTTTTAAATACCAACATTTAAGTTTAGCTTTGAGATACTTAAGAATAACTTAAGACTAAGAATAAATGACTCATTTCAGTTTTCTCAAAAGAGAAGCCAATTCTTTAGTCACTCCTGAAATAAACCTTGAATCTCCTTCGTATTCCCATAATGAAACGCGTCATCAACCACTCAGGTCTCTAAGGGTTTGGAGAAGAAATGCAATTATTAAAATCAGAAGTCAAATGACATAGTTCTCCAAGTTATTTAATTGCCGGTTCGTTTTTTGAGTGAATGAACTGTCTTTCATTGGCCAGTCGTCTGCTAATATCCCTCGATGGCAGTTCGAGAGTTTTGGACTTTGTGCAAATCGTGGATATTGGTGAATGACTCGCTCTTTCGGTTGTTAGGTATTTGGTTTTAATTCTTGTAATTTTGGCTTTTTTCTAAATTTATTGATCTTTTGATTTTTATTGGTTTGTTTTTTCACATTGACGCTCCGCGTTTGTTTTTGGTTTTTTCTTTACCCTTTTTGGGCATTTTCCTTAAATATTTTTTGACTCGCAATGAAGAAGAGAGGCCGTTGTCCTTTCGAAATATTCGTTTTTGTTCAGTATTTTCGTTTGGCCTTAAAAAAAGCCCTTTTTTGATTGTTTCTTCTTTATATTATGACAGGCCAATGTGGTTTAAGAAATTATCTTCAACTTAAACTAATAGTTAGAAATGGCATTTGCTCTTCTCACAGTAAAAAAGGCTAACATAGTGCATATCATTTAAGTGTTTAGTACACTCAGTGTATTTAAACACTCAGTGTATCACTCAGTTCAAATACACTGAGTGTATTTAATATAATCTGAGTTTTTAACTTAAGGTGCACATGGAAGAAGAAATCCGTCAGATTTTGCCAATCGAAAGTGTTGTACTGTGTTTGACAAGGAGTGGGCTGAGGGGTCAATTAAGACGTGGCATTCCGGCTTTTACTTTCAAGTAAGTCTTAGGATTTCTTTTTTCTTTTTCTGCATATCTCGGACTCACTCTATGCTAATTATTAGTCTTGTCTTGTATAATCTATTACTGCCTACAGAGCTTAGTGAAGAGCTCCATTTCGCTTGATTTCCGTTATTTCTATTTAGAGTTAGATACGTTCGTAGTTTTATTTACGTCCATTAGGTAAGGCCATATCGATTAGGAATAGACGTTCTTTTTTTCTTAATTGTTAACAGAAAAAAAAATCTTGTAAAAATAGTAATACTAAATACAATTTTGTTTTTGGTATTATTATGAAATATTATATCTTACAAAATATCGTTGATTGCTGCTTCAAAAAAGCGCTTTGATATTCTGTTTTTGGTGAGCCGACCCAGTCAGTCTTTACAGGCTGAGCTGATGCAGTAACTGTTCTAGAATGGATGGCGCTTGAATCATGGTTCCTCTAGAATCAGCTGTATGGACATCCAAACGGGATCTGCCACCCAATACTTCTTTGCACTAGAATTGGTCCCAGCCCCCCTCCCCTTATCGTACCTTCTAAATGAGTGGCATGAATCACTAGTGATCCAACGGCATTATCTTTTGCGGTACTTGCGCTTTGGTGATGGTTCATGTGTCACTGGTGATCCAGCGGTATTATATTTAGCATTATACCTTGGTGATCAAAGTACTGTATATTTAGCAGTACTTGACACCTTATTGCTGTTTTATGAATCACTGTTGATCTAACTGTTGTATCTTTTACAACACCTTCACCTTGGTTATGGCTTATTAATGAAATATGGATCATTGACGCTACTATGGTTTTATCTTTTGCTCTTTTTGCACCTTGGTGACACGTCAGAATCAATGATGATTTAGAAGTGCATCACCTTGATGATGCATCACATGTCACTGGTGATCCTACGGCATTGTCTTTTGTAGCACTCACACTTTGGTGATGAAACTATATTATCTTTTGGATTTTTTGCACCAGGGTAGTGCAATGTGAATCACTGATAACTATACTATCCTTTGCATCACTTGTTCCTTGCCCATGATTTCTCGAAAAATAATGGGCCCCTGGTGATCCTACAGTTTAATTTCTTGCCCTTTATTTATATAAAGGGCAATATTTATATTACATATTACAGTTTTATTTATTTGGTGATGTATAATGAATCAATGATAATGCATTATGAGTCACTTGTAGTCCAACGGTTTTATCTTTCGTATTATTTGCACCTTGGTAAGGGATTACTGACGAATCATGAATCAATGGTGATCGAACGGTACTAATGTTCCAATGCCCCACTAGCGGTGACGAAAAAAGAAAGAAAAAAGGAGACAGAAAAAGAGACGCATCACTACTTCCTATGCAAAACAGTGAGTTTCCTTGTTGCTCAAGATGGGGGACTGAAATTCTCATATACGGGGTTTTCGGCTATGGAGATTTCAGTGGTGGGGTTTTCATTTCGACCCGAACCATTTTAGAGGGGTTTAAGGCTATTTTTGAAATCTCAAGAAATTTTTCTTTGCAACAAACTTCTGCCATTAAAGTTATTCTAGATAATAGTAACCATTCTTGAATTAGCTTTAATTGGCGATTCATCCTCAATTGACAATTTTTTTAAGCGTTTTTAAATTTTCGGTTACCATGTGCTAGAGTGTGTTCTTTACTAGGTTGTGGCAGATGCCTGTTACCATGATCTTTGTCATCACTTGCACCGTGGTAATGGATTTCTGATGTGTTATAAATCACTGATGACGACACTATATTTTGCAGCACTCACATCTTGGTAAATCACTGCGAATCACTGGTGATTATCAGTGGCACCACTTGTGTGGCTTCGTAATGCTACTACTGCTAATAAATTAGCCCAGCACCAAGCCGCCTGTTGCCAACACAGGTACGCACGCTCCTCCTCCATCCTAATCAATTCAAAACTTCCCTCTTGACACCCTCCGAGAAAGCTTCCGTTTCCCCTGAATCTTTCTTTACGACATCCTCCCGCCCCAACCGTGGACGACCTGCTTCCCGTTTTGCTAGTTTTTTTTCTGACCACTGAGGACGACTTCTGGAGGTCCTTGTCGAAATATTTGTTTGTTTTCGGTTTCATAGTTTGCTACTGGCTGACAAAATTCTCGTTTTTCCTCATCTATTTGATTTTATTTTTCATTTATTATATCCTTTTTTCTCTTTGTTTCATACGCCATAGACGGTTGGCTGAAAAGGACATTCTTCGGCAATCTGTCATCCTTCATCTGCAGAACGTGCCCTAGCCATCTCAACTTTTCTTTCATTATAGCCCTAGAAAGCGGGATTAAACCACACTTTTCGTACATAATACTGTTTGAAATACGGTCAGTTAGCTGGGTACCAAAAATAATCCGTACGCAATTTCTCTGGAATACATCTAGCAAATCTTCCTCCGTTTTTCGGAGTGCCCATGCTTCAAAACCGTATTTGACCACTGTGATCACTGTAGTTTCCAATATTCTAATCTTGGTTCGCAGATTTATCATCCTATTCTTCCAAACGTTTTATACCTGTGAAAAAACACCCTGAGCCCTGACTATTCTATTTTTACCAACTTCACTGCTCCCACCATCTTTACTAATATTACTACTAAAATAAGTGAAGCTGTCCACTCGATCGATCTTTTCGTTACGCAATGTCACCTTTTTATCTTCATTTATTCCTAGCCTTAGTGACTTAGTCTTCTTGACATTAATTTTAAAACATATTCTAGCACCCTGAACTCGCAGAACCTCTCAAAGCTCATTCATTTTGCTCACACTTTCATCTAGGATGCTTAAATCATCAGTATAATCTAAGTCCAGGAGAGTTTTTCTTCCTTATTTGGTTCCGTGTTCTCCCATTGCCTTTCCTGTGCTCTTTAAGACAAAGTCCATCAAAATGATCTATATAAATGGGGATAGAACACAACCCTGCTTTATGGGCTTGGTAGTAGATTACGGATGAATTTTAAATTACTGGTGACGAAACGTCGTTATATTTAGCAGCACTTGCACCCTGATAAAACAGTATGAATCACTGGCGATCCAGCAGTATTTTTGCATCAATTGCACCTTGGTAATGGATTATTGATGAATCACTCGTAGCTCAAATGCATCATTTTTGCACCACCGGCACCTTATGTGTTTATATCTTTTAATCTCTTAAAAGCAGGACTGTGGAGTCAGTAATCTTAAAAAATTCTGGACTGAAAGTCCCGGTTAGTAGCTTAGAATAAGTTGCAAAGCCTGAGTGGATATTTTTACACGCAAAACTTGCTTTAAAAGTAAAGAACTTGTAAGTAAATTAAGCAAATGATGAATTTTGATATGTTAAAGGAAAGATGGTGTATCTTTCTAGTTTGGTAAGTATGTAATATGATGTAACTATCGACATAAACTGATGGAGTCCAATGAGTCGTGGTTGGACATTTCCTGATAAGGGATCTTAGTTGTGTGTTTTCGAGGGATGGCGTTAAACCTGGGATATTTTTAATGGACTCCACGTCCCTACTTTGTAATGATAATCTGATTATTGTATTTTGAATTTACAGTCTCATGAAGATATTCTGGTATCTACCCTTATGGGGCCAGATAACTAGCCTACGGCCTTATATGCCCCTAGTCAACTACCTTTTATCTTTTTTTTTTCAACGGTATGTCTATTGACTTTGCAATTTTACAGATAAGTAAATGTAGATTATTTCTTTATTTTATTTATTATGTAATTGAGAACTCATCATAAAAAAGGGCAGAGCTTTGACATGGAAAGCAAAGGAAAAACCTGCGGACTACATGTATAGAGGCTGAAACATATTTTGAATATTTTGTCTTATCATTTGTTTTTTATTAATTAAAATCATCCCCTTTCATGGACTCCCAACAGTTTAGTGGGGGTACTCCTTCCACATTCTTTTGGGTCCCGATACTGCTAATTCAAGCTTATATATATTTCTACTACTACTACTAAAAACAGTCTAATGCATTTCCAAGCCCCTGAGGGTGACGTAGCTACGAACGCTCCCTCTTCGCGGCAATTTGTTCAAAGCTTAATTCTTCACTCTCTGCCATGAAGTTCCTATCTCCCTTGAATTTCTTCACATAATCTCTCCCGCCTCATTTGGTGACGATTTGCTCTTATGTGGCCAAGATGCATTGCCATTAAGCACGATTTCTGGCTATCTATCATTCATTGTCCGTAAAACGTGGCCTACCCATATTAACCTTTCTTTTATTTTAGTCCCAGGAAATAGATTGGACCCTCATGTTTTGTGCAGCTAATTGTTTGATATACCAAATGGTGTCAGTCAGATGGTGATCAGTCAAATGGTGATTAAAACTATTTTTAGGCTATTTCTCTGGAAACTATCTAGCATGTAAATAATCTTCCTCTACTTTTTAAAGTGCCTGCGTTTCGTAGGCATACTAGACGACTGTCATTACTGTGGCTTCCATCCTAATTTTGGGTCGAAGACTTATTTTTCTATTCTTCCAATTTTTCTACTGCAAAAAGAACTCTGCGCCTTGGCTGTTCCACAGGTTACATCGTCACTGTATCCACTATGTTTACTATTAATACTACCTAGGTTAGCGTAGCTATACACTTGCTCGATTTTCTCGTTACCTAACAACCAGTGGCGGATACAGGGGGGGGCTCCCCCCTAACGTAGTCTAAAGTAGCGTAATTTATTTAATTAATGCAAGATTGCGTTAAATAAAATTGCTCCTAACGCAAGTTTATCGGATCAACCTATTTTGTGCGCCCCTCCCCTAAAAAAAAATCCTGGATCCGCCCCTGCTAACATCACCCCTTCATCGTCATTTATTCTTACTCTAAGCGACTTAGTCGTCTTGATATTAATTTTCAAACCTATTCTCTTGCCCTAAACTCTCAAACTATCCCAAGACATCATTCGCATCGCTAACATCTAGGAGAGTCTCATCCAACTCCAGGAGATTTTATCTTTCCATTTGATACCATGCTTTCACACAGCCTTTGCTCAGTTTATTATGAGAAGATTAACCAAAATAATCCATAATGACGAGCATAGAACATAACCCCGCTTAATGCGGACTCTGTACCTAACCAACTACTAATGTCTCTTCTTTCCTAAACAACTGCAGTTTTATTCTCGCACACAGCACTGATAGTTTTAATGTACTTATATGGTATACGATAAAAGAAATTGACCTGCATTGAAGCGCTTCTGTCATTTGAATCAAGTGTCTGTTCATAATCGCTAAAGTAAGAACTAAGGCGTCAGATGATTCATACGGTTTTCAGTTATGAATCTAATTTTGAAAATTTAATTGACGTATCGGCTCCCCTTCCCAGAACCTCACATTTCTTTTCTTTAAACTTTATCTACAGTATGCGAAACTTTATCTAGGGAAGAATGTGCGTAAGCACAGGGTGGCTGGCCCCAACCGTTGCACTTCCCTGTCTAAAGGGCATTGAAACGGTGATCAGCACCGCCAGTTTGGACTTTGAGGGTCTAGTGCCATATGCTTACCTTGTTTTACATATCTACAGTATTTCGAGGTCTAATAGGTATCATGATGTTAAGTAATTTGATTCATACAAAATCAAGCTAATGTCTCTGTAATTACTATACTCCAGATAAATTGGAAATTTTTGGATGTCATTTTTGATTTCAGGTCGGATTTGATAACAGACCTTCAAACTGTCCTTGCAACGGGGCCTGCTGCAGTACTTCTTGGGGGTCACCAGGAAAAAATTCTTGAAATCGATTTGAATAACCAACGGATAATTCGTGTTGTGAGTTCCTTTACTTTGTCTATTGGAGTTTCAGTGCTAATACTTCATCTTTAGTGAATATTCTTTATATCAAATAATATAAAGGGTGTTGCCGATTTTGCCGAGGAGTGACCACGCAAGGGGTGTGTAAGTGTATCAAAAGTAGAAAACGAGAAATATTCCATTTAAATCCTGAGATAAAATATATCCTTTGTAGCACTTGCCCCCCCCCCCTCCTCCCGGAAAAATCTAATCTTCTGGTGGTGCCCATTAACTGATTATATATGGATGTTTAAGTCACGTACACATGATTTTTTCTTGGGGGAGGGTAAAAAAGCTTTAATTGATGATTTAAATCTAAAATGCCCCTTCCCCCTCCTGTGTGTCTTCCTGGTATATATATATTTGTTTTCAAAACCGAAGTGACACGAGCCAAGGATCAAAAAATAATAATCGAAGAGAAAAGATAATAAAAAAAGTGAAAAACTAAATAACAAATCACGAAAAAAATTTACAAAAATAGAATTTAAATTGCAATTAGGAAAAATCTTAATATTTAAGAGACAAAACACCTTTATTTATTGCTCAAGAATTACTCTCTTTACTGCCTACTCATCCCCATAAACTTACTATGTGAATCTTGGAGTTACTCTCAAGGGTCCTTATCATCCAGTCCTTTCCGTGGGGTTCTACAATTTCGGCGAACCGTCACAAGCACGAAACGTCATAACATCGAACCGTCAGAACCTCGAACCGTCATAACATCTAAAAAAATTTATAAGTTTATATAATAGCAATAAGTATATAATAATTTAGAAACAAATTTCGACTATATATTTGCACATCAGGTGGGTGGGGGTAAAGCATAGCATATATATAGCCATATACACAAAAAAAATATGAAAAAATAAAGAAATCACAACAGAACAAATTACGAAACACACAGAAACATGATGCATAGCAAAAAATACCTAATGGTAATTTGTCGAGAAAATAATTGTAATTCCATATAATAAATAATAATTAATTGTAAAAACTGTTCGTTCTTTCTAATCCCCTCTCTATGTACGCACCAACACGAAATATTGTGGTTGGATTACTACTTTTTAAAATACCAGGAAGCAGCAAAACAATCCCGTGTAAGTATTTTTCCCTTAAATCAGAGAGCACCGGGCACTTTCGGAGAAAATGGTCCAAATCTTCGTCCTCATCTCTACAAAGAGGACACACATACCGACCTTCAGGATCAACTATCCCCTGTCGAACACCATTTGCCTGCTTTGAATTGGAAGGCAATTCGCCCTAATCTGAATCCATCGACATAAAATCGTAGCCGGTAAATTAAATTTAAAATAAATTTCCTCTCCAAAACCAGGTTTAGCCTGATTATAATGATTCAATGCAGTAGAATTTAAAACCAGCCCTTGCCAATACTGAATTTCTTGATCCTCTAAGATAAATCGTACCTGTCTTACTATATTTGTTGGTAGATCATGGGAACCAAGACCATCATTCCATAAGTAAGGCATTCCCACTCTTTCTAGTTATGACCTAATTTGGGATGGCCACGTCGTTTTCGAACCATAACTCAACATCTGACAATAAGCTGCTCTATTAGTCTATCTTCATTACACCTAATGAGCTTCAACTAAAATCTAGGTATCAAAATAAACCTACGCAGTTTTAACGAAAACAGACCCATATCAACTTTCAGAATCTGTGAATGAGTTGTCTGATGTAACCCAAATAGTCTTTTATAATACTGGAGCTGGATGGACTCCAACTTCTGTGCCACTTCTCCGCCCCAAATCTCTGCTCCATATTCTATTGCTGGTAAAATTTTTGTATCAAATATTCTTTTATACATTTTTTGGTTTTTAATTCCCATTATCGTGGGATTTCTAAAAATTGCAGACAAGGCCACTTCGCCTCTATTAATTATTTCATCAACATGACTCTTTAAACTTCCATTTTCCGATAAAACAAATCCTAAATATTTATTCTTTTACTCACTTTCAGTTCCTTATTATTAAATTTAAATATATAATTATCTTCGCCACTTACTTTCCTTTTTTTAAAAATAACAACTTCACTCTTTTCAACATTCAGCCTTAATTTTTTCATCTGCAAATATTCTTCTATGAGACTCAGAAGCGTCTGCAGATCTTGTGGTGTACTAGACGCCAAAGCAATATCATCTGCAAATAATAAAAGTGATAGTTTATGGGTCCCTAGACTAACTTTCGGAGCCCATCTATTCTCTAGAAAATCAACAAACATCATTTATAAAAATATTGAACAATTTAGGAGAAAGTGCTGCCCTGTTTTACTCCCAGCTTAATATTAAAAAGCCTTGAAAACCTGTTACGAACTAACGCGATTCCACTCACACAAATAAACTCGCACTATCAACCTCACAAACAAGTGTGGGAGGCCAAATCTAAACAGAGCATCCTTCAATAGCTCTCTGTCTACACTGTCGAACGCCTTATCGAGGTCCAGAAATCCCACATAAAGACAAGTTTTTCCCTTTCCATACTTATCAATTAATGCCTTTAAAATAAATATTGTATCTACCGTCCCGTACCCTGTCCTAAAACCTCCTTGTTCTTCATGTATTAGATTATTTTTATTTAACCATTTAGAAAGCCTGGTATCTAGTATTTCTCCATTAGCCCTACCTTACTTAAAGCAGGGACAAGCGCTATTAAACGATAATTCATGTGCAACTTGGGGTTTCCTCTCTTAAAAAGTGGCATAAGCAATGATCTCTTCCACTCATCTGGTCATTGTCCTGAAGTTAACACCTTATTACAAAGAAAAACAATTATCAACATAAAAATTGAAAGTAAATTCTTAAATAACGTTATTGGTACACCATCAACACCTGTAGCTGAACCTACTTTTAAATTCTTGAATACAAACTTAATCTCATCATTACTCACTTCCCCTACTAAATCATAATCACGTTCCTTCATAGGATAAACAACCATCTCTGGGGTGCTGTATTTCTGCACAATCACCTTCCAAGCTTTCTAGGTAATCAGGCCATATGAATTGGCGTCTGGAGAAACCTCGGCATTTCCTTTTCCATTTCCAATATCATTCCTTATATAACCCCAAAACTTCTTAAAATCTTTATTTCTAAAATCATCTGCAATATCCAGTTTCTTCTTATTCTCAAACTCGTTTTTTCCTTTTTATTAACCGTTTATAATCTCTTTTTTATCTTTATATTCGGCTAATCTTAAACTTTGATCTTCAGCTCTATCACATTCTTTTAAATGACTCAATAAATATCTCAGTTTTTATTTCATTAACTTACATTCTAAATCAAAATATCGCTCTTTTTTTTTTTTTTTTTTTTTTTTTTTTTTTTTTTTTTTTTTTTTTTTTTTTTTTTTTTTTTTTTTTGTCAGGTTACACGATACTGCACAACTGCAAAATATTTCATTTATCTCCATAATTATACCATGTATATATTTTCCATCTTCTTCTAACGCTTTTACATGCAACTTCATAAGCTCCATTTTAAATGTTTCAAAATCATTATCGGTTAAATCATATATACTTCGTTTTCCTAAGCCATCTAATCTAAGCTCCACATTACATAAATTTCTAACTCGAGGACCACCGTCCCGAAACTTCCCAGTCTTCAACTCAAGCTCAATAGCTCTATGACTGGATCCAACTAAATCTAGTACATCCATATCAATCGATTCAGGTTCAAATTTCTTGTTAATCAGCGCATAATCTACAACACTTGGAGTTGGGCCCGGAAGGCAAGTAAACTCGCCCAGGCCCTTATCATTTCCAAACCTTCCATTCGCAATCATCAGACCATGTCCCCCGCAAAGCGTCAGGAGCTTTCTTTCCTAAACATGTTTTTTTTCATCCTTATTACTTCGCGGTATTCTACAACAAATTGGGACCAAATCTCCTAAATCTGGGATTAATAAATCTGGAACCTCAATCTCGACACCGGTATAAGCATTAAAATTCCCCATCAAAACGCACTCAAAACTACTATAACTTTCTTGTATTAGCGACAGTACATCATCTAAATTTTCCCAAGTATTTTCTCGACTATACGAACTATTTTGTGGAGGGATATACACAACACCCAAAATTAATCTCTTCCCACATTTAAAACAAATACGCAGCCAAAGTAAGTTTTCGGATCTACTATTAGCTCTTTCATAACCATCATTAGCTGATGATTTAATCAAAACCAAAATACCGCCATAATGTCTATTATTTCTTGCTGGTTTATGCACCAGCTATTCAACCAAATACCCTGGGAGAGGTGATATAGGAGAATGATCGTTCCATGTTTCAATAAACGAAATCACATCAAACGAAAGTGTATTAAATAAAATACGTATATTATATTAAGTACGTGACCTAACCTTACCTAGGTAGGCCTACGTTTTCCCCCCTAAACCCCAAAAAAGTAAAGTTTTAAAATGTTCGACGTTATGACGGTTCGCGGTTCTGACGGATTTTTTTGTCGATGTTATGACGGATTTTGTACTACTCCTGACGTTCGTGCTCCTGACGGTTCGATGTTATTATACCTCCCCCTTACCGTCTTCCTTCTAATAATTCCGCTTTAATCCTCGCAATTCAGTGTACTAACCAAAGAATCAAATCTTATAGATTAAACACATTGGACAAAAATGTGGACCCCTCTGTACTCCAAGCTTTCCCATATATTTTTCTCCCCGGTCCAAGGTGGCACTGAAGATCAGGTCAAAATCCGTGACAAATTAGGTAAATCCCCTTTAAAAAAAAACTTCCCAAGCATCCCCAGCATATAAGCGATTCTGATGGCATATGTTGATGATCAAGTTATCCTGTTCATTTATAATTTTCTTTATTCGCTTAAGAGTTGTGAATAAAGTAGCACCTCTAGTCAGGGGCGTAGCTTTGGTATTTGTATTGGGGGGGGGGGGAGAGATGGGTCCATATCTGGATAGTCAAGGGGTATGGGTTATATAAAATTTTATCTCCAAATTATGGAGGGGACAACTGCCCCCCCCCCCAAACGACGTCCCTGCCTCCAGTAAAAGAAAATTAAAAGTAAATGTTACAATATTATTATTTAATGGACTTTCTCTTGTTTTGTTTTCTCCCTCAGCATCGTTGGATGTAAGGGTAGGTCAGCAATATTTTTCTTAGGAAGTAGGGGCTTAAATTTGGACCACACTTAGTTTTTATCTTTGGACTAGTCTCAAGATTGGTTCCACACTACATCCCTAGGAAACATCACACCTACTAGAATTACTATATTTAATCTTCATTTATCTAAAATGCTCTTTTTCACGCATCAAAGTCCTAGGATGTCCTCGGGTGCTGTCTACCTGACTTGCTTGTGTACAGATGTATACTAGAAACCATCCTTTTAAAGAGCAAAGACTGTATATGGGAGAGGGATAGTTGAGCCTTTATAAGGAATGTAATAAGATATTAAGATAATAAGACTACTTCAAATTTATAAAGAGATTAGGTCCCATTATTAAGCTCAGAGATATATGGAATGAGACATTATGATCTCATTTACTTATTGTTATGAGTTTTAAGCCGTTGAAAGAGAAGCAGTTTCGGCCCCCTTTTTTAGCAGGATTTGACATCCAACTGCTCTCTAGTAATGGTTTATTCATTTAAGGTTGGATCCCCTTTAAAAGAAAATTGCTAGAAAATTTTGAGTGGAAGAAGAGTATTATTATTCATTAGGATAAAATCTGTGTGACAAGTGATCTTCTAGGTGGTGAAGCCATCAAAACCTCTACAATAGGCTTCTCTATTGTTCTAATACATTACATACATATTTTAAAATACATTGGAACATTGTAGCCAATATATATGCAAAAAGAAATATGTTGAAACTTGAAATTGCAAAAAATAAAGCTCGTAATAGCATATAGCCCTCCCCCCTAAAAAACAAAAAAAATCAATGGCGAGGCAAATGATGACCTTCCTCGCCTTTTTTCCCTCTGTGCCGGTAGGCATGTGAAGGTAATATCTTAAACTACACTGAGAAATATTGTAGCATTGGGAGGGGTACTACTACCCTCCACCACCGCCAAACGCGACTGATAAAGGTGTGCACTACAATTATTCCTGTGAATCAAGAGGCATCATACACCAGTTCCGAAATATCACCACACCTCCTCAACAAAATTCATTCTATATTAATCGGGAGGCTTAATGTAGGATCTTTGCAATTAAAACAAACCCTCTGATATATCTACCCCCCCCCCCCCCCCACGTACAAAATGACGCATCGCCCCAGCTTCAGGGTAGCTAATGTGCACCTAAGGAAGAAGGGAGTGATAATCTCCTCCTGCTTCCCCAAGTGAACAGGAAGTTAAATAGATAATCAATCCGAAGTTAAAATGAACAGAAATTAAAACGAATAATTAAGGCAAGCTCAAAAGGAATAGAAGATAAGAATGGGGCAAATCCACAAAGGCTAGATTATCATTGGCGCTCTTCTGAAAACGGTCTGTATTTCGAATAGTTTATATTAATTTATTTAACGACAAAACTAGCAATATCAAAAAATGAACCGAGTTAATAGGGGAGAAACAAAAATTCCTTAGAATAAGTACTTTTTTGTCTTTCAGTGTAGCATTACTGTTATTAAAAGGCACTTTTTGGTCAACAATTTGCCTTTTGGTTTCACTTCATTCAAAAATATAGAGCATTGATGCATAAGTAAAAAATTAAAAAAAAAGTTTGAAGCAATTTGTTTGGTTTGCTAGACTGATAGATTTTGAAATGTTATTGCGGATTTGTTATAATAGTAATATAATATAAATTTATTACCCACAAAAAGTAAATACAACAAAGTGGAGTACAAAAAATAGAAGAGAAAAGAAAGCAAAAAAAACTTAAATACTATAAGCAAGAAAACTAATTAACCAACTTCACGAAGGAAAAAGCGCAAAAAAGGATTATAAACGTAATTCAAGGTTCTCGTGCATAAAGCATCAGCAAGGCCATTTATTTGAGATTGTATGTGTTACGGCCTCTGTCTGTGATTTGAATTTATTATTCCTTGTTTTGGTTTTTAACGCCGCTCTCATTTTTTTTCGAAAATGGTTATTTAATTAAATTCTTTTGGTTTTTCCTTTGATCTAGTTTTATTATCTTTACCTTATAGTATTTTTATTTTTTTTATTTTCAGCTTAAGAACGGAAATTTGAGATTACAATTTAAATTCCGGGTAAAATTTAAATCTGAATTTTCGATCAGCCATAGTCTTTTGTAGTAATTGTAGGAGGAGGATCATTTGAGGAGGAGGACTTGACAATCTGCATAACTTTGTGCCTTCTATGGACCCGAAGTTATCCTGGCCCTCATTCGATAGTCACGGTTTAATATAGACACTTATTGTTCCATCGTTTTGTTAAAAGAACCTTTTCAGGTCTTGTTTTTTCTTAATATGCTTAAATAAAGGCCTGTGTAGGCCTATTGTAAAAGGAGTTATGTTTTGTCGTCTTTAGAGAAAATTGAATTCATGTTAAAAAAAAAATCGTTTTTTAGCAGGCTTTCTTTCAATCCAATGACCAATCATTTTATTCATATTAAAGCACCATAACAAACGGGAAACGATTAGTCAGCCCAAGAAGCGTAGCTTGTTATGGGCCACACAATACAATAAAAAGGCACCGAAAGAACCATAAACAATATGCTAAATCACGTAATACAGATAAAATAAAGATAAAGGAGAAAATATACTAGAATACAAAAAAAGCAGAAGAAAGCAGAAACTTTAACAGTTAGGTAGGTTCTTGAAAATGATTTTCAGAGAAGAAAAGAGAGGTGTATCATTTAGGATAGAATTCCAGAAAAAAAAGAGGAAAGGAAAATAATCAAACGAGGGAGAAATTTTACTGGACTAGAACTGTGGAAAGACCTGTGGAGAAACTGCCTTCGGATAGAATCTTTAATATATCTGATCAACAAGAATAATTTTTCTGAAAATATGGTATGATATTATATGCAAATTAAATTCACAGCCCTGTCTTCAGCAATTAACAATTTTCTGTTGAGATAAAAAAAAAAGATGCAGTAAGGGGAGAGGGGATGGGAGGAGTCATGGCCCCTTTTTACCCTCAATGGTATTTTACAATCAGAAGCAGGTCCAATCACAAAGATACAAAAAAGGGACCAACGGATAGCTTTGGGCCAAAGTATGAGGCAGCAAAGTATCTGCGGCAGTTGTCGATAAACTATAGTGTGGTAAACTAAAGTTTTGATTTTACAAATATTTATTGATTCGCCTGGGATTGATCGTCTAGCCGAATTTACAGCCGTTACTGCTTGCTGGGAAAGTAACCGAAAAGTCAAATGTATTGAGATGGATTTGAAATTAGATAGACAGATATCTAGACCCAAGGAGGCTATCCACAAAATCCACGTCCTTTTAATATTTTTCACAAATCGTCTGCTGACTGAAATCAGAGACTCCTGGGGGTTGAAAGCCTTGAACATAAGCGGGAAGTTTCGAGACGCATTTTTTATTGACAAATCAATTTATTCTGAGCTTTTAGATAAAGACATTCCCGTTTGATAGCTGTGAAGTGGGTCTTGGATTCTTAATTACTTCGCATAGATACTTGCATTGCGGCAGAAAAAATACAATAATAATTGGTATACCAGGGGATCGAGATTCGCTCCATGATTATTGTTTGTTTAATATGAATGTTCGTAATAAAATAATTTTTATTTCCAGTGGGAAAAAAACGATGCAGATAGGTAACAAATACCAAGACGTCCAATACCCCAAGCCTTAGGGTAAAGGAAGTAAAAAGACGTTATAGAAAGTAAAACATGATGGCCTATGGATTTGACTTTCTACAGCGAGTAAAATAGAATGAAGTTAAAGTTGTTTTGGGAAAGAGGTTCAAACAAACTGTCTTTCTTTTCATCGAGCGAAGCTTGTTCCCCTGGTACTTGTCTATTAAATCAGTAAGTGTGTATTACCTTATAGGAGAAGGATGTCACAAATGGCTCTGGCATCCTGGGAAGATTTAGCAGCCACATTGGCCGCTGAGATTTATCGCTTATAAAGCCAGTAATTGTTTGTTGCTTTATATGTAAATGATACCACGAGTGGTTGTGGCATTCTTCGAAGACATGCTAGCCGCCTTTGCCGCTGTGGATTATCGCTTATAAAGCCAGTTATCGTTTATTGCTTTATAGGTAAATGATACCACGAGTAGTTGTGGCATTCTTCGAAGACATGCTAGCCGCCTTTGCCGCTGTGGATTATCGCTTATAAAGCCAGTTATCGTTTATTGCTTTATAGGTAAATGATACCACAAGTGGCTATGGGATTCTTCCGAGGCTTAGTACCCACATTTGCCATTGAGAATTATCGCTTATAACGCCAGTAATAGTTTATTGCTTTATAGGTCAATGATAATTCAAATAGTTTTGGCTTTCTTCGAAAACATACTGGCCGCATTTACCACCGAGGATTATTGCTTATAAAGCTAGTAATCTTTATTGCTTTATGGGTAAATAATACAACAAGTGGTTGTGGCATTCTTCGAAGACACGGTACCCACATTTGCCGCTTCGAATTATCCCTTATAACACCATTAATACTTTATTGCCTTATAGGTAAATGATACCACTAGTGGTTGTGGCATTCTTCGAAGACATAGTAGGTACATTTGCTGTGGAGGTTTTGATGGTAAAATTTCCCTGCGAGACCCATTGACCATGAGAGAAGAGCACTCTTTGACAGCCCACATGAGTGCCTTGAATGATTTTGACGTCCAGGGCAATACTCTTATCAGCTGTGGCTATAGTGTGAGGTACAATTTTTTTCTCTATCATTGGTAGTAGAGATAATATATTGTTTTGTGACAAACACCAAATAGTCAATAGAAATGTATTGATCTCAATGTATATATAAAATACAGATGTAATTTGTTCTTCTTTAATGTTATAAAGGAATGTTCTTGCTAAGACTTTTAATAATTTAGTTTCATTTATAGACTTCCGCAATGGAATAAGGGATAACAGAGATAAGTTATAACATTTCCAATGGATTTAACAATTTTGGCTCATGTGCAGACTTTTACATAATGGGATATGGGAAATATAAACCTACATATTTGCATAATGGGTAATCTGAGGCTGCCTATAATGGGATATGGAAAAAATATAATAGATAAAACGGGTGCTTTATGGATCCCTTTTTCTATCTTTTTCTCCCAAATAAGAACATAGCTGTTGAATTTCACTGGTTTCCCTAACTCTATAGCTTTATATAAACCTAGGGTAAATTTTTATTTAGGTGGTGTAAACTACTATACCATCTATTCTTTTGTTAACTAATTAATATTTTATCTTCTCTTTGCGGTAGTCTTATGAGCTGCACAAAGTGTAGTGAACAGATAACAAAAACAAGTACTGAAGATTGTTTCTGCACAGATATAAGCTTTTTTTGCGTTTTAAAAATCTACGAATTCTAGTGATAAACCAGCTTCTTCACAGAAAAGAAAGTGTTTTTCTAGCAAATATTTCAAATTCGTGACATGTGGACGCGCAACGAACAAAATTTGTTTTCCCCAGCAATTAAGAAAGTTTTGTGGACAAGTGGGCTCCCAGGAGACAAAGCTCGTCGACTCTCCTTGTAGCTGTATTCGTGAAGATGAAGTTCGGGTGTGTGTATGGTACTTTCGAATCGAAGATCAGCAGATTCTTCGTTTTCATTGTAGTAAAATTGACCACCTATGCATGAGACTATTTGCCAGTTTTCAAAAGAAACATCTGCAGGAGTAGGTGTGTCGTACTAAGGACGGCTAAGTGTGTCGTCGTAAAGTGAAGCAGAGGCTTTGCAAAGGTGTCTCCGACGTTATCTATGTAGGTAAGGAAAAGCTTTTAATCCTAAAATACTATCCCTGGGGTATGCCTGCCATTATTGAATATTCGCAGGAAGTGAACTCGTCGAGAACAGCCCGTGGTGAACGAACAGAAAGAAGGCTCTCGACCACTTCTAACAGACTTCCGGGAACACTATTAAGTGTAGTGTTTTACAGTAAGCTACGATGACATACTCTGTCGAAAGCTTCAGCTTTGGTGAAAGAGAATATTGATGTTGTATCGTTTTGCTTGAAGTTCGATCAAGCATATGTTAGTTGTGACTGTTAAATGGCCAAATGCTCGAGAGTTGCTGTCCCTTTGGTAATTTTTGTGCTTCATGTTTTAAGTACCTGATTTTCAAATTACTTTATGTATTCAAAATCTAGGGATTGCAGTGTGACACAACCTCCCTCCTCCCAGAAAGTTCCCACCCCACTTCCATTTCCCAGCACCTTCTTACCTTCCCATCTCCCCCTTTCCTCCCTACCAAAAATCCTTCCGATTCAACTGCTTCTTACTCTATATCCACGTAACACCGCCTCCGACCCATTCGTTTTATCCCTCGTGCCCACCCTACCAGTGTGACTCAGGTCTGAGACCTTTTGCATTTAATAATTGTCTTGTATTAAATCCTAATTGTTCGCACTTCCCGACAACTGAAAACAAGTCGCACCTTCCTCATCATGCTTTGTCTGTATCCTCGCCTTTCCTTCCACCTCCAAATCCCCAAGGTAAATCCTTCTCTTACCCTACTTCGCCGCAGCATCATAATATTAAATTGAAACCCCACCCAGGAAATTCTAATACACACCAAGTACCCCTGTCGAGATTCCCCAATCGGTTTGTTTTTCCTAAACTTTTAGTTACTGATGCTGAAAGTCTTACTTTGAAAAGCTTACCGAACTCGAGGTGCTTTCAGAATCAAATCTAATCGATATTATAGCTATTACGGAAGTACAGTCCCATGACGCAGGGTCTCTGCGCCTGACAAATTATTCAGAGTTTATTAAACTCCGTCCTCCTGACCACCCACTTGGAAAAAAAGGTGGTGGTGTTTTGTTCTTTACTAAGAGTAACCTTTACCCAAAGGTTATTCGAGTCCCTAGTTTGTCCGAGTATGATGAAATCCTCTGGCTAAGTATTAGACCAAAAGTTCTTCCTCGTCCATTTAATATTATTGCAATAGCTGTTTTCTATTACTCCCCAAATCAAAATATCGAGTCAAAACGTAAATTCATCCAGCAATTGATGACAAGTGCTGATTTTGTTATTTCTAAATACCCTAACGCTGGTCTTTTTTTAGTTGGCGATGCAAACGACCTTAAAATGGATTCTTTTTGCTCCTCACTTAAAGTTAAGCAAATTGTTAAAGTACCAACGACTCGGGGAAATACCTCTCTTGATGTTATTTTAACTAATATGTATAATTTTTACAACCCTCCCTCAGCTTTGCCTCCATTAGGTGGGAGTTATCATCTTTCGATTCTTTTATCCACCTCCTTAAATTTTAAGCATTCTTTCTCAATAACTTATGGCAGTTATCGCCCTCTTCAAAATTCTGGTCTTCTTTCTTTTGGTATGTGGCTGAATACTGAATATTGGTCCGATGTTTATAGTTTAAAAAATCTTGATGAGAAAATGGCTATGTTCCACAAAAAGCTAATAGACAAATATCAAATTTGTTTCCCTGAAACATTTTTTTTAAAAGTGCTCCAGTGATAAACCCTTTATTAACCAAACTATAAAAACACTAATTAGAACCAAATTGAAGCTTTTCAAAAATGGTAAACTAGATGAAGCCAATAAACTAAGGAAATCAATTAAAAGAGAAATTCGCAAATTGGCACGATCGTACTACAAAAATAAGGTCGAAGCATTGTTCACTAATAAACCAAAAAACTGGTATTCTGAGGTTAAAAAGCTGTGTGGCAGGAGGCTTGAACAGCTTAACTTCAATCTACCCGAGTCCCCTGATATTACTGCCAATAATCTCAATAAATTCCTCGCTTCCATTGTCCAGAGCCTTCCACCACTGTCCGACCAATTACCATCAGGAGCCCTTTCCCCTTCTTTACCTACTGTTTCCCCGTCTGAGATAGAAAGAAGAATTCAAAAACTAAGAAAGACAAGTATTTGTCCTTTGGATGTCCCCTTTCCTCTTATTAGTGCCTTCGGTGATTTCTTGTCTAAGCCTTTGTCTTTCCTGTTTAACAAGATTACCGAGTCTGGGCAAATTCCTACAATTTGGAAACAGGGTTTCATAACCCCTTTGAAAAAGAAAAACGGAAAGCTCGGTTTTGAACCTGACGTCACTTCACAAAGGGGGAATTGCGTGTTTGATTTCAAAGTCATTGACATACCAAGTAAGAAATGATATTGATGTTTGGATAGAGGGTAAGTTTGAAAGTTTTAGTATAGATTTAAATTTGGGTAGCAGTAAATCTTTGATTAGTATTGTGTATAAGCCACCAAGCGCAAGCTGAGAAGATTTTGAGCGTGGGTTTGATCAACTTACGCGTGCGGTGTCTCGGACAGGTTTAGATTTTATTTGTATGGGTGATTTTAACTTTGATCTGCTATCGCTGAATGGAGTGAATCTTGATTTTTTAATTTGATGGTTGCTAATGATCGTTTTCCCCTAGCTAATATTCCAACACGGGTTACGAGTCATTCAGCTACTCTCATTGACAATATTTTTGTTGGTTCGAAGTATCTGGACCGTAGTTGTGCTGATGTGGTTCTGTACCCTTGTTCTGACCATTTTCCAGTTCTCGGAACGGTACCTTGTGTCCGCATAAAAAGAAATGAAAGAAAAAAAGTGAAGACTCGGTCGTTCAAAAAAGAGAATTTACAGAGGTTTAGTGATGAGTTAAGCAGCACTGATCTTAGCGAGATTTTGGAGATAAAAGATGACGCTTCTGGGGCATTTGATTGCATGATGGGGATCATACAGCCAATTTATGACAAGACTTGCCCAGTTAAATTTGTGAAACCGCATAAGGATCAACCCAGGAAGCCTTGGATAACTACAGAAATTCTTGAAGCGTCAGATTTAAGAAATCAAGTGTATGCAGATTATTTAAATAGTAAATGTGTCAAGAAATTGGAAGAGTTTAAAATAATACGCAATAAAGTGAACTCAATGAGAAGGAAAGCTAAAAAAGTATATTTTGCTAACCAACTGAGTTTAAATAAGGATAATGCGAGAGGAACTTGGAAGGTTATAAATGACCTATTGGGAAAGAGGAAAGAAGCTCTACCCAATTTGCTGCTGATTCAAAGAGAAGCAGTGAGTGATGAAACGATTATTACTAATAAATTTGCTGAGTTCTTTTCAAGTATTGGTCAAAATGTGCAGGCGGAATGGTTAGTGAATTTTAATAATGATTCCCTGGAGGACGAATTTTTGGATGAAAGAGGAATTGGAAATGAAATTGAATTTCAACCGTGAACTGGAGATGAAATTCTGAAGGTTGTGAGAACAATCAAATCTAATGCAGCAGGGACAGATGGAATTAATTTGAAGGCTTTTAAATCAGTGATGTGTTATTTAATACCATGTCTCGTCCACGTAATCAATCTTTCCCTGGAAACTGGGACATTCCCCGATGCGCTTAAAAGGGCAAAAGTCATCCCCCTCCATAAAGGTGGGTCTAAACTAGATATCAAAAATTATAGACCTATATCAATCCTTCCCCTGTTTTCAAAAATATTTGAAAAAATTGTGCATAAAAGGCTATATGATTACCTTTCGAAAACAGGGATGTTAAGTGAAACTCAGTTCGGCTTTAGGAGAGGTCACTCGACGTCGGACGCCGTACATTCTCTCTGTGATGCTGTAAATAGATGCTTTGAACGGGGTGAAATCCCTGTAACTGTTTTTATTGATTTTAGAAAGGCGTTTGATACAGTGGATTTTAAAATTTTACTCAAACGTCTACAGTCCCTTGGAGTTCGTGGTAATTATCTGAAATGGTTTGATAGTTTTTTAAGTGGAAGATCTATTCAAGTTGGTTTAAATGATGCATTTTCTTCTCCCTATCAAGTGAAGTGTGGTGTACCTCAGGGATCTGTCTTGGGACCACTTCTGTACCTTGTGTATGTGGATTCAATGCGTTTTTACTTACCGGAGTGTTTTATCACGACTTTCGTGGATGATACTGCTTTAACTATGTCTAGTCGAATGATTGATGATCTATTGTTGAAAGTAAATAGGGTTTTAAAGTCATTTTATGTATTTACAAGTTTGAGCCTTTTGTCAGTGAATGTTAAAAAAACTAATTTTATGATTTTTAGGAGAGTTGGTATGCCTCCGAGTGTTGATGGAGAGATATTTTTTAATGGTAAGCCTTTGTCACAGGTGCATGAGGTGCGTTATTTGGGCTTCCAGCTTGATTGTAATTTGTCTTGGAAGCACCATAGTGATCTTGTGGCAGCTAAAGTTGCTAGAGGTCTGGGAATTTTGCGTCGTTTGAAGGATTTTTTACCATTATCGGTTCTTTTATTATTGTATCATAGTATTGTTGCGCCTTATATTTCTTATGGTTGTGTCATTTGGTCTAGCAATTTTTACGCAAATTTCAAAAGAGTGCAGATTTTACAAAACAAAACAGTACGTCTTCTTGGGAATTATATAGAAAATGTGAATTATACCGCGTCATGTTTTAAAAAATTAAGTGTGCTTAACATTGGTCAGATTCGCGATTACCAAGCTGCTATTTTTTCCTATACATGTTGGAATGATGTATGTCCTCCAGTTTTTACAAATTTTTTTCGCGTAAATAGTTCACTCCACAGGTATGCGACTAGAGAGGCGGAAAATTTTACGGTTGAGTATCGAAACACCACACGTGCAGGTTTCGGAATTCGGTATTTGGCTCCGGCTATTTGGAATGATATTCCAGTTGGCGTTCGGGAAGCTGAACACATTGGATCGTTTAAAGTAAAAATAAAAAAAAACATTTATTAGGAGAGGGGAGATAATTTATTATTATTGTCATTATTATTCTTAATGTCTCAGTTTTTTTTTCATAGATTTTGGTATTAATGGTTAGTTGAGAGTGTTCAGGTCTTTTTTTTTTTTTTTTTTTTTTTTTTTTTTTTTTTTTTTTTTTTTTTTTTTTTTTTTAATGAAATTTGTAAAAGGTTGAGAATTAGAGATTGCAGCCGTCCTTCATCAGACTTTTTGAGCCTTCCCCGGGCGGTTGCTTGTATATAGTTTATTTTGTAATTAGTTGTAAATAAAGCAAGTCAAGTCAAGAAGGCGTCCATCCTATTACTCTTACTCCTATTTTCTCGAAACTTTATGAAGGATTACTTGCAGATTGGCTAAAGGAAAAAAAAATCCTACCTCTTACTGACTTGAAGCAATTCGGGAACCTAAAATCCACCTCTACTTCCCATTACCTCGTTTCTCTTATTGATCACATCGGGAAAAATCCTTGAAAAGCCTAATTCCTGGCTAAATTTAATTTCCATCGACCTTCAGAAACTATTCGACCTTGTTAACCACAATATTTTAATTGAGAAACTTGTCAACGAGTTCAATATTGATCCCTTACTGGTGAAATTAGTTGCCTCCTTCTTAACAAATAGATCGCAAGTTGTCAAATACCAAAATCATTATTCAAATCCTCTCCCTGTCCACAATGGCATACCCCAAGGTACTCTCCTAGGTCCCCTCCTTTTTTCAGTAATGATCAACAACCTCACAAAGGAATTTTCTGACCGATGGAAACTTGTTGATGACCTAACGGTTGTTGAAACTTGCTTCAGAAATTTAATAAGCAACCCTATGAGTACCCTCGATGAAATTGGAGACGAGGCCTTAGACTTAGACATGACAGTAAACCCCTCTGAGTCCATGATAATACCTATTTGTTTCCTCAAATCCTTCGCCCTATTTTCTTAATCCTATCCCTCCTGAAATTTCTGTGTCCTCATTTAAACTACTTGGCGTCACAATTTCTTCAAATTTAAAGTGGGATATCCACGTTAAAGACATCATCCATAGAGCTTATGTGTCTGTCGCCCTCCTTAAGCTCCTAAATAAATTCAGCGTCCCCCCTTCCCACTCCTTAAGAATTTACACGTCTTTTGTCCGTCCGCATCTAGAATATGCTTGTCCAGTCGACACCCTGGTATCTCTCACGAAGAATCGGAAAAAATCGAATCAATTCAAAAATGGGCCTTGCGAATAATTTTCAAAGAAGGCAAGGTTCCATACTCTCTGCTCCTAAAAAAAGCTAGTCTGAAAACCCTGGAGCAAAGGAGGGTTTCGTTGTGCCTCCGTTTTGCAAAAAATGCCATAACAAACCATCGGACGGCAAGTATTTTCCCCAAACGTCACTCCCCATCCAGATTACGGCCACCTTGAGCTGTTTCTGAGCCCATCCCTGCTTTGTCCACCCATTCGCTGCGTTACTTCCAGATACGAAAGAACTTTTGTCCCCTTCATTACAGAAAAAATGAATAAAATGTCTCAATAGTTTCTTTTTTTCCCTTATTGGAGTGTTTGTACCGCTGGCACCACTTATTGGAGGTTTATTGTGCAGGGTCACCACTTTTAAAGGCAAAAATGGCGCAAAGAGTTGCTATGCCACTTACTGGAGGGGGACGATCCCTCTTGGGCCCCAAATTAGTGGGATTTCCGCGGTTACTCCAACGGTTCTTTTATACTAACGTGATCGGGTGGTCTATGGCCACATTTAAAGCCAAAGTTTACCGATAAGATTTTCTAATTGACCCTTTAGTCTCGGCCTAAGCTGCAAAGTAAAATAGGTACATAGAAAAATTCTTACTGTATTAACACTCACGCTATATAAAAATGAACTGAAAACAAAAAGGACAAATTCTCCCAGCCCGCTAACCGCAGCACGCGGTGGGGTTACTAGCGGTGGTAAATGCATCTTCCCAGCCAATCCCAGGGCTCCTAACATACTGGCCAATCTCCCTAACTGCGCACTTTTTTCCCTCGTGGTCAATTAAACACGTACGCAGTTAAAAGGACCCAAAATGGCGTCGAAAAATAATAGGAAAATTAACATTTATTACTTAAAGAAGGAAAATAATGAAGGGGCCCAAAGAAATGAATCTGGGAGGGAGATTTATCTGACAAAACTGGGACCAAGGGTTCCAACACCTCCCCCCTAAGATAAATGACCCACATCCCTGTTGGATTGGCTGGAAATTCAAACACAATATCATAACACTAAACTCAAAATCATTAGTCTTGTATCTTCTCTTCTACCAATGCCTGTGCTTCCTCTGCTTGGCTCTGGATCCGTCGTCCTCGACACGTCTCCATTGTAGGACCACCATGGTCTAGATCGTCTAACATGCGCATTCGGTTTTGAAAATCCAAGTCCCCAAGATTCGTAGGAATTCATTGTGCACAGCACAAATCAAAAACAACAAATTTTCTCGCTCTCACGAATTTACATTTGAGAGGAGCAGAGAATCAGTTTCTGGCACTTTCGATGATGCCAGCCATCGTGAAAAATTGGCTGCACTAGCCTCTTAATTTTCATCTGTGGAAACAACCCCAAATCTCGATAAAAAAGTAAATTGCCCCTTGGCATAATTTCAAATAGTCTAAGGCCGAAAATACACAGGCCTGTGAAAACGATAAGGGTACTGGGAATGAAGTAAAATTTTGAGCGATCCATGAATCGCCTTTTTCCTGGGTTCCCTCCCCTGGGATAATTAAATGAAGAATATACGTTGACGCTAATTGAAGATGAAACTTAGATACATCTCCCACTGAATACAATTTGCCGGAATTAATTGTCGGTTCCCATGAAGAATAACAACTATGATTAGGGTTACTGGACAAAGGTTTTGGTGAAGTATGAAGTGACTGAGAGATAGTATCCCCCAAGGACTCCAGATCAGAAAGGCAAAATCTCGGTAAAGGGATCACAACTTGTCCACCAGTTGTGCATTGAGGAAAAGGGCTATCTTTCACGACTTCCCGCAGGGGATCTTCCCCAAGGGATTCCTCCTCCTCATAAAGGAACAAACCCTCTTTTAAGTTGATCAAACCAATATCAGATTCCTTTCCAAATCTTTCCAATCCGACTCGAAATTCCATATCTCCCAACTTTCCCCCAACCCGTTGTAGGTCATTCATCTCTCTTTTGTAACCATCTGCTTTTACTCCCCATGGGTCTTTGACCTCTTTTTCCCCCTTATTGTCTATGTTTTCAAGGCACAGCCCATCCGACATTTCATTTTTCTCCCTATTATTTATTTTAGCTAGGCACAGCCCAGATAATTTTTTATTTTTCGCCACTGCAGGCTGAATCTCCAAATTTTGTCTCTTCTTTGCATTCCTCTTATCGTCTCTACTTTTCTCAATTCTGTCATTCGCGCAAAATAATAAATCATCGTTAAATCTGATTTGGACTCCAGTGTCCACTATCTTTGACTGTATTACTTCATTGTAGCTCCGAATATCTCTTTTCTCTCTTCTAGTCTTCTTTATTTTTACCGCTGAAATAAATAGTTCGTCATCAAATGGGAACTGAATTCCGACATTTGGTTTTTCATATTGTACTAAAATTTCTCGATTTTTACGCGGAAAAGCGCGTACAATAAATTTTGTCTCCTTATTCTCTGGTACAATCAGCGTTTCATTTTGGCCTGTACTTGTTAGCGTCTCATATTCATTAAAAGTGTTCTCAAGTTTTCTATTTTCTGCAACGATATCTCCAAAGTCTCCTCCTAGTAAAACATCCACTGCTAGCGTAGGTACTAACCCTACTTTTATTGTTTTTCTCTGGACCGTACCGTCCTTCTTTGCAATTTCTATTCTTACCCAAGCAGACGGGCGTTGGTGCTTATCTCCATAATAACATAATGTTGTAATATTATTTTTATGGTCTATTTCCGTCTTTTTAATTAGGTCCATTCGCACAAAAGTTTGCTCACTCCCTGGGTCAATTACCATTTCGGTCAATTTTCCGTTTAATTTTCCTTCTATTTTATGTGATTTCACAAACTCGTCAATATTTCCTTGATTATGTGTTATAGCCCAATTCGATCTTTTATAGGTTACTTTCTTTTCTTTATTATGGCAGTTTTTAGAAAAAGGCTCCGAGAAATCAATTTTTACCAGATTATCATCATTTTGACTATCAAGCATTTCTTTTTTCCGATAGGGCGGCGCTGCCTCCCAATTTGTTTTATGGGCCGGTCCACCTTCCCCCGCAGTCAACAACGTATCATGTTTTCCCGTAAAAGTGTTTAATGTCTGGTAATTTTCTTTTTCTCGCGATTGATTCTTAGACAAATTATTATGGCTATCTGACAGCCTACAAGTAACTTGTGATAAAACGTCCCTTTGCGAATTTCCCCAACGAGTTTTCATTAGTCTGTCAATTGTTTTTGCAACATCCTGGTAATATTTTTTATCGGCCTCCCTACGGGCCTGTCTTTCTTCCTCTTTTTCTCTTTTATCTTTCTCTCTTCGTTTCCTATCTTCCTCCTCTTTTTGCTCTCTGGCTTTTCTTTCAGCCTCTATACGTTCTTGTCTTTCCTCCTCTATTTTCTCTTCTACTATTTTATGTAAAGTAGAGGTATATACTTTTTGTGGTCTAGAATTTTTCTTAATTAATAGAAGAACCCAACCAATAATTTCCATCTGAACTTTGTCAACCCTTTTATTTAACTCTTCGTAGGGTTGAAAATTTTCTCTAAGTGCTGTTTTGTACATTCGAATATACAACAGTGCTAAGTTGTATATTCGCTTCCTTTCGTTTTCCTTAACAATTTCTTCATATATTTCTAAGCTCTTTTTATCAGCCTCCGTAAGGATTTTGAAAGCATTATCTTCTGCCTTGCTAGTTCCGTTGAATTCTGCTACTCTTAACCAAAGCTCCGTATTGCTATGATTAATGTCTTTAGACAAGATTCTTTTTAGAAACTCTTGGTTGCTAAATATCTTAGAACGACTATTTAATCTATAGCTAGCCTTTTTAAGGTTAGTTGGTCTCCATACATCCGGAAGCCAGAAATTTTTCGGTTGATCTCTCTCAAAAGCCTCCAACTGGGCATTTCTTCTCCACTTCTACGTTTCTTTTCTTTCATGTCTCTTTCTTTATAGGCTACTCTAGCCCTTTCGTCCTGTTTTCTATTCTTTCTAATTTCATCTTTCTCAGCCTGCATTTTCCCCTCATATTGTCGGTGCTCTCTCTCAAAGGCCTCCATATTTGCCTTTCTTTCTATTTTCCTACTTTTTCTATGGGCTTCACTCGCCCTTTTAATCTCATCTCTGTCCGACATAGTTTCAAAATTCCGTTAACTTCAAATTGCCTCTTCAGTCTAAATGAAAATTCTTTTATCCATTCAACTTCCGGTTCTCTCGCGGAAAATTATATTGACACGCAGCAATTTTAGCCTTATATTTTTGAATACTAATTAGTTGCATGATATATTGATTCGTGAATTTTCCAATTATGATCTCACAAGGCATAGCCCATAATAGATCTTCATAATTGTATTAATTGATTCAGTATTTCTTTCTTTTCTCTTTGCGATTTTTTTTATATATAGCCTCTGTAACCACAATAGGCTACTTTTGTAGGCTAAATTACTTGTCTCTTCGAAAACGTAGAATTCTTTTATTATCAGATTTACTGATAGGACCTTAACTCGCTGCCACCACTTATTGGAGTGTTTGTACCGCTGGCACCACTTATTGGAGGTTTATTGTGCGGGGTCACCACTTTTAAAGGCAAAAATGGCGCAAAGAGTTGCTATGCCACCTACTGGAGGGGGACGATCCCTCTTGGGCCCCAAATTATTGGGATCTCCGCGGTTACTCCAACGGTTCCTTTATACTAACGTGATCGGTGGTGGTCTATGGCCACATTTAAAGCCAAAGTTTACCGATAAGACTTTCTAATTAACCCTTTAGTCTCGGTCTAAGCTGCAAAGTAAAATAGGTACATAGAAAAATTCTTACTGTATTAACACTCACGCTGTATAAAAATGAACTGAAAACAAAAAGGACAAATTCTCCCAGCCCGCTAACTGCAGCACGCGGTGGGGTTACTAGGGTGGTAAATGCATCTTCCCAGCCAATCCCAGGGCTCCTAACATACTGGCCAATCTCCCTAACTGCGCACTTTTTTCCCTCGTGGTCAATTAAACACGTACGCAGTTAAAAGGACCCAAAATGGCGTCGAAAAATAATAGGAAAATTAACATTTATTACTTAAAGAAGGAAAATAATGAAGGGGCCCAAAGAAATGAATTTGGGAGGGACATTTATCTGACAAAACTGGGACCAAGGGTTCCAACATCCCTCTTTTTTGTTTATTAGCTGATGGTACTGCCCAGGTTCTTGCACTCATTTGCTTGCCCCCCCCCCTCTTTTTTTAGTTCCCCCTGTAATTTGTTATATTTATTTTTCGTTCTTTTTACGGGGGTTTTATTTCCCCCCCCCCCTTTCTTGACCAGTTTTTATTGTTTTTAACTCTTTTATTGACTTACTGTAGTTGAATTATTGACACTTTCTTAGTGTCCCTTTTAATTTAAATGTATTTATGTCTCGCTCTTTTTTTGTGTATTTTTTTACTTATTCCCCCCCTTTTTTTATGCCCGTTCTAATTCTTTTTCTGATTTGTATTTTGTTTAAGTTTAGTTTGACTAGTTTTTATCTTTTTAATTTTTTAATTGACTTTTTACAGTTTTAATTATTGACTTTTAAATGATTGTTCATTATGATTTTTCTATTTCGTTGTTGTTCTTTGCATTTTTGCCAGTTTTAGTGCAACTATTTATATTGTCGACTCCAAGGTCCGAATTCGGCCCTTTGTGGGCTTGTGATAGTGATCTTTTTGAAATAAATATCTTATCTTATATTAAACAATCGAAGTTTTTGATGAAGCTGCAGAGCCTGAATTTTTGTTGCTAACTGGATTTTATGTAAAAAACCATTTGCATAGAAATTAAAAGAACCCTCCCCCTCTCTTCCAAAATCACTGTTACGCAGTGGCGACACTGCAACACAGATATTTCATTATGTTTTTTAATTTTGCGCGTATTCAATTAAACTGATTGAGCACTTCTGAAACAGAATCAATCTGTTTTACTTTTGAATTTTATCCAGTAATTTCATAGCTTGACATTTCTTTATATTTAAATGCGACCTTGAAGTACCACTTGCTATGTTGGATTTTTGTTGTCGCTGTTGTTTGTAATATTTTTTTTCCGTAGTTTTCTTCCCAGTCTTGCGAGTCCTTGTATGTATAAAATACTAGAAATTAATGTTTAACATATACTACCCAGAGAAAATGATAAAAGAGGAAAAACTGAAAATAAAGAATAATAATATTATAGTAAAATAGATCGAAAATCTATGTAATAGCAACCAAATTTGTCAGAGTTTTTTTTTTATTATTATTACAGGCTTCGCGGCTCCATCATAGGTGATGATATGCCCTAGTTCTGGTAATTACTTCCTTTTCCAACACTGAGGTATTTGTTATACCTTCTCTTGAACACGTCAAGGGATGGATTTTCTAGGATTACCTCTGCCGTTAAGCTATTCCATGTGGCAACCGATCGCCGGGCAAAACTCGTTTTCAGATATTCTTGGTGGGGAGTACCTTGCTCAAGGTAGACCTGACGAGCTGTACTTCGGTGAGTTGATCGCAAGGGCTTTGCTCTGTCATGAACGAGCTTCGATAGTTCCTCGGGTTGAGGGTTATACATGTACTTGTAGAAAGCCGACATGGTCGCCACATCGAAGCGTTTCTGGATCAGCAGTGGGATTTTAGCTTTCGTGTTGCTAGAGGCTGCTGCACGATTTGCGCCATTTTGAGTCCGTTGGAGTGGAGCGATGCGGCTTTTTGGTGCACCAGCGGAGAGAGGAAATGCATATTCCATGACAGGTCTGATGCATGAAATGAATAGTGGCAGAATAGACTCATTAGGGAGGAGGCTTTTGCATCTTAGGATTACTCATCTTGGAGCAAGAGGATCTAATTTTACTGAGATGCTCAGTCCATGAGAGATCTGAAGAGGTTGACTCCAAATCGGCGTAGTGTATCAACTCGTGTTTTAGTCTCTCCTTTGAAGACGAAGCCAGGACGAGCCTTCATATTGCATGCCTTAGAAATTAGGAGCTCTTTCGTTTTCGGTGCATTAAAACTGACTAGCCATGTATCCCCTCACGCCTCAATTCTCTACAGGTCAGCCTAAAGCTCTTTGTGGGGTTTGCTGAGATCTTCGTCCTTTGCAATTGATGTTTTTGTTATCGTGTCATATGCAAAGTGGTGAGGTTTCTTCGCAAGGTTGTCTCCTAGGTCGTTCATGAACACAAAGAAACGAGTTGACCCCAGAATACTTCCTTTGGGTAATCCTGATATGATTGACCTTACAACTTAACGTACAGCATTTTAGACTCTCCACTGCTCTTGAAAAAGTCCTTTGGCAGCAATTCTGTGAAAACGAGTTCCTACGGCAAGGCGAAGCAATTTTAGCTGTAAGCATTTCAGTTTTCAAATATTTCTATAGATGAGAACGGAAGAGATAATATATTTTGCAAGAAAAAGATGAAATTCAAGGAGGAAAACCTATTAATTGGTTTAAAAAGCAAATGTGAGATTGATGCTTGATTTAATCCAGGTTACTCCGTTTATTGGAGGAGGATTGAGTTCAAATGTCTTTTAGGCTTTAGATATCCATACAATACTACACAATGATGTAAAAATGATGATGTTCGTGGGCTGTGAAGGCATGGTGGTAGGAAATGTCTTTGTTACTCAGGATAGTCCTGGTCACCCGTTTGTGGACTGACTCAAGGCGGAAAACCTATTTAATTGGTTTAAAAAGCAAATGTGAGATCAAAACCGGACTTGTTTTAACTTACTTTGTTTATGGGAGGAAGATTGAGCTCAAATATCTTTAAAGCTAAATTTAACTTGACGGCTTTCGTTTTACTATAGCAGAGGAGTTTATTTAAAAAGTTGGTTATTTTTCAGATCTGGAGCAATGGTTCCTGACAGGTTTTTGACAGTGTATGATCTACGCATGAACAGAAAGATGAGCCCTGTACCACTCTCTTTGGAGCCATTCCTTTTAAAATTTATGCCAGCATTTTCGTCACGTTTAGCCCTGTTATCCACAATGGGACAACTAATTGTCTTTGATGCTATCGCTGGACCAGCCTCTGCTGCAATGATGGAGCATGTACGTACCATTATTCATAAACGGCGTTATAATTTTGATCTATTAGCTATTTGTCTGTATGTGTTGTAGATCCTCCCAAGGTTTCTTTTGTCTGTGGGGAAAAACCGTCAGTTTTTCTAATTTAAATGTATCTTAATGAATATAATATATATATATATATATATATATATATATATATATATATATATATATATATATATATATATATATATATATATATATATATATATATATATATATATATATATATATGTATATATATATATGTATATATATATATATATATATATATATATATATATATATATATATATATATTATATATATATATATATATATATATATATATATATATATATATTATCAGGACTGCCGCAAAGTCCCTAACAGTCCCTAAAATCGAGTGAAGGTCCCTATTGGTCCCTTAAATTGATAAAGGTCCCTAAAGTCCCTTTTCTTGCTTTGGTTTAAAGCTCCGTATCCTGAAGGCTACCAATACTTGTGAGTATACGTTATTCAGTATTTTTGTTTCGATTGAGATTCTTGGAACCTGTTTCGGCTTGTCTAAGAAAGACAAAACTTGTTGTTACATAAACTACAGCGTTATTGTCTGGACAGAGAAGACAGACTAGTCACGAAAAAGAGTGACCCTCTTTGCCTCTGGAGTCAAAAGACTAGGGGGTATCAAGGTTTGGTTGTTAATTACTTAGAAAACTTTTGCGGGTGTCACTTTGTTGCACACAGAGGGAAAAAAATAAGAGAATGGCTCGAAGTACAAAATACGAAGACGGTGGTATTAAAAACAGGCTTCTTGCGCAATTTTGAGCTTACATACATTTCTTGAACTTTTAGACTACCTCCTAGCGCCCTTTTTTATTTGAATAGAGTTCTAGCAATAGCCTGTATGTTTTTCTACTAACTTCTTTTTTTAAAGTTTAGGGTTGGAAGTTTCATTTTGAATTAGAATGGGAAAGAGCAAATTCTGGGAAACTTGGTTGGAAGAGAAAGATGCGACGGGACACCAAATGAAAGAGTGGTGAAGAGCCGTTCCGGGAGATTTGTTCTCTTTCTACTGTTCTATCTGTAATACATCGCTTTTCTGCCATAAGGGCTCCTACGCTTTACTGCAGAATGCCAGAACTGCGGAACGTATGAAGAATGTTACCATAAAGCTAACGCCGAATTAGCTTCATCTCTCGGCAGCATCTTCCATGGAGAGAGGCGAACCGGCAAAACAGCCCATGCACCTAGATGCTTACGTAGTGACGGATGAAACAACAGTTACAGAAATTACATGGGCTCTGAAGATGATTGTGTCTGACTATTCTGGGAAATCCGCAGACGGAATAGCAGATGTATATGGAAAAATGTTCCGAGATACAGTGGTCAAAACTTTTCCTTCGGGTGAACTAAGTTCGTATTTGTTAACGAACCTCTTGGACCCTATTTCTAGAAGATGATCCTTGATGAAGTCAGCAGAAAGCAGTTGTTGAAAGCGTTAACTTTTCTGCATCCCGATGAAGTTTCAAAGCCAGTTTCTGCTCACAGTTTATTATATGTTGCCATGAAGTTACCCATCGTGACGCAAAAAGACATGTTAGTTGACTAGTTTAAGCTAGTCCAGTTATCCGGGCTTCCATCAGAGCCAGGAAGGATCAACGGCAAGGGGAACAACGTGATCCAGGGATTTAAATATTTAAACTTGCCTAAAGTCATAAAAATTGCTTTAACCATTTCACACGGGTCTGCCTGCATTGAGCGGGGTTTCTCCCGTTTTCGGGCGAGTTCTCAGCGAAGAAAGAGCTTCAATGAATGAGCGAACTTAAATACAAAACTGTTTATGATAGATAGGTTGGGTAGATTTGGAGGACATGTGCAAAATGTTCCTGTCACTGAAGACTTAGTAAAACTGATCAAATCCGCTTGAAGAGCTATGCTTTGTACCTACAGCAGGAAAAAGCCTTTAAAAAAGCTTAGAAAGAGCGGCAGGATTTGGAGGCAAGAGAACGGCCGAGAGCAGCAGCTCGTTAAAACCTCTTTGAAAAGACAGACAATAGAGACTCTCGAAAAATCCCTCAAAGAAAAAAAAAAGTTTTTGGTTCCAAGGAGCAAGGCGCAGACGAGTTACTGAAGGAAGCTCATAACCGGCTCGAAAATGGCACTGAAAAGAAGGACTTGGTCGAGATACAGCTAGCGCAGGCTATTATAAATGGGACTTAAGAACCAGCAGCACTTAGAATCAAAGAAACAGTTAGCCTACTGATCACATCTCTGTTCCAGTAGAAGGCAGTGCAAAAAAATAGAAAAAATAGGCTGTGTGTTCTAGTTACCGTACCCTTATCTCTTTCATCATATTTTTGTATTGGATTTTTATATTCGAAAGTAAAGCGTTCGGAAAAAAGAAGGTAAAAGCTCCTTCCATGACATGATGATTCTCGTGTGGTCGGTTTCTTAATTATCACTTGGCCTCTGATCATGGAGACATGTCTACAAATGATCATTCCTATTTTTTTTTCTTAGCCAAGTGTCATTTGCTGTTGTGTCACTGCTTTTTCTTTCAAAAGCTTTTGAAAACTGAGTTTTGGGTTCATTTTGCTTCCAAAATGGTCCCTAGAGAGGTCCCTTCTTTTTACTAAGAAGCCTAAGTCCCTATTTTTCACCGCTCAAACCTGTTGCAGCCCTGATATATATATATATATATATATAATATATATATATATATATATATATATATATATAATATATATATAAATAGATTAATTATATATATATTATATATATATAGTATATATATATATATATATATATATATATATATATATATATATATATATATATATATATATATAATATATATATATATATTCTATATATATTATATATATAATATATATATATATATATATATATATATATATATATATGTATATATATATATATTATATATCTAATATATATATATATAGTATAAGAATTTATATATACAAAAAAATGATTCTCTCTTCCTCTCTCTCTCCACTCGGAGTCACAGACTTTTCCGTGCATAGCGAATACATTCTGTTTTCTTTCGGACATAAAATCTAGCATGGTTGCGAATGTTCGCGCAAAGCGAACCGTGCACGGTTGCGGGTGTTCATGCCTATTGTGCACTATTGTGCCTTCGCTTGGACAATCTTCAAGAAGTGAGGCCTTCTCTTGGGAGTTGGTGGATGGGAGAGTAGTAAAAATGGAAGTGAGAAAATCATCAATTTCACTTCACTGGCGGATCCATGGGGGATGGGATCCCCCTCCCCCCAGATTTCTTCTGGTGCCCTCTTATCCTGCTTTTCTTTGCTTTTTTTAGAGTAAATTTGCCAATTTGGTCAATTACTGGCACCTTTGTCACATTACCCCCCCCCCCTCCAAGATTATGTTCATTGGTGTTGTTGTCATATTGGGCCTTCCCCAAGATTTTGCTCTAGATCCGTCCCTGCCTCATTTGACCCTAGTATATGGTCATTGTTGTCATATATCTTGATACTGGTTTAGTAATATTTTTAGACATCACTTTGACTGAGGGATGTTACTTTTTAGGTCCAGTATTAAGGAGGGAGTCAATTTTTTCACTGCCTTACTTGTGATTTGCATTTTTATCATGTAAACTACGTTTCTTCTGGTCACTTCTTGTCTTCCCTTGCATCTCGAGTAAAGGAAGCTGCGTTCATGGATTAATGCCGTAATAGTAGGGTTTATCCACTGTTTGTCGTATTCACTGAAGTCTTTGTTGGAAATATCTCGAGTTAATTGGAGGATAGTTTGTCACTGAAAGCGTACAGCCCTTTGCTCAAGTGAAACATCCTTTGAATCCTCTGGGAAGGCATACTTGGTGATCCAGTGACCATATCCAGGAATTTCACAGTCAGTAATTGGTCTAGTTGTGAGCTGTGGAATCTTGGGTTCTCTTGCAGAATTTTTTGCTTTTGAGGAACAGGGTCAAACAGCTGGTTCAGGCGATGCCCGGAGGGGTATAGGTCATGAGCGTTTATTAAGATCGGACCGAGATTACCGCCTGATGAGTGAATGGGAATGCTCATAATCTTCTTAAGAAAACGACTCGTAGCTAGCCAGGCTTTCTTTGTCTGGTTAAAATCACTAGCAGTTATGAAAGCAGGATTGCTATATTGGCTTCTAGCCGAACATATCTAGCTGTGCTACTATAATTTTCCGCTGGGTTAATTTGCTGCTTTTTTAGGCTTGCCTCTCCCTGCTATTTTAGCCTAGTTTGTGTCTATTTCAACTACCGCGTTCGTGTCGCTTTCACTTCCTGAAGAGTCGATTCTCTCTGATGAACTGCTCTGCTCTTTCACCTTGTTCTGGATGTTAATACTCTCGCCCGTGTGGCACTTGCACCACTACTATTAGAGTTAATAGTTGGGCGGCTTCTGTTTATTTATTTTAATCTTTTTACAGTCACGATCATAGACAAATGTTTAACCTTTGACAATGAGCCTATCGTCTTTGAGACGAGCATTTTGCCCTTTTCCTATGGCTTCGGACAGCCTGAGCTTTAAATTATTTCCAGCCTCGCGTTGGACTGCAGTATGGTTCGGAGGAACACCATTAATGTTTTTTTTTTTTTCAGCACGAAACCTTATCTTAAAATCATGTTTGTGATATCCAAATCAAGCCACTTAACTATTTCATGCCCTGATCTCAGAAAAAAAAACAGAACATCCTTTATATCTCTTGCGCACAGCTGGAGGTTTGGGAGACACAAATTAAGAAAATCGATAATCTCAACTTTCAAACTCGACAGGGGCGCATTAGACTTAGGGAGGTTATAAATCACGAGAATATAACGTTTTAGTTCTGCCTCGGTATACGTTTTAGTTCTGCCTCGGTAGAATTCATTTTCATGGATGACTCCCTAAGTTTATTTCTCATTTCTATCAAATTGGTTGAAATTTCGGCTCTTGCAGTACCCAACTCTTGGGTAAAACCGTTCATTTGTGACTGTATATAAGTTAATCTATGTATATCCACTTTATGTTTTGAATATATACAAAACACTCGCTGCGTTTTGTATATTTACTCTAAAAATCATGAGAATCGACAATGAGGTTTTCTGTAAATCTCACGCACATGTATATGCTTATGGTGAAAGACCGAAATCTGGTAAATGTCGACATTCACCGGTGAATCTCTGAAATTCCTTTTTTTCTGCTTGGATTCAATAAGTTTTGCCAGTCAGTCTTTGCATGTTTGATAGTAAAGTTAGGTTAGGCTGGGTTAAATTAAGTTTATTTAGGTTATAAATTTCAGAAATGGTTTAAATACCCAACCCAACCTAGTCTAACCTGTCACCATTAAACCTTGCATAAAACTGAAAAAAGCTGATTGGCAAAGCTGACTAAATCCAAGGAGAAAAAATAGTTTCGAACATTTCCTGGTGAATGTTGACATTCTCCAATTTCAGTCTTTCATAGTAATGTATACACATTTTTTTTTGAATATATTGACAATTTTGGCTGAAAATTGCTATTTTCAAACCGAAAAAACCTAAAATTATTTCATAAATGAAATATCCTTTTAATTATAATATTATTTATTGTTTTACTATTATTTTTAATTTCATTAATATTCTTTATTTGACTTAAATTATTATAACATACAGATCTCCATAAACATTTATACACGAAATGCGAATGGAAAATCCCTAAGAAGTTTCTTGAGATCCACGGTAGAGAAATTAAAAAAAAAAATTCTAGAAGCGTGGTTTCTAGCCTAAGAAGGCTTTTCGGGTTCATTGTTGTACAAAGTTGAACCTTTCTTCACCCACGGTTATATTATTTTGTATGTTATGTTATTTTGTTTGTGAATATTGTCGTTAAAGTATGAATGACAACAAAACGCAATTGTTTAAATTGGTGATACGGAAACTTACACCACTATATCTATCTTTAAAAAGGAAAAAATTGGGAACTTCTTTTTAAAATAAAAAAAAAACCTCCATAAGCAGTTTTGCCGTTTTTGGTTGTAGCGGGCGCCTTATTTAAAAAAAGAAGCCTGGTGAAACATAACCGAAAAATAATTTAAAACCATACAGCTTAATGTAGCTTAAGGCACCATATAACTTAAGAAGGCGTTGCTTTCCATTTAAGGTTTAGATGTCTTTGGAAATCAACAAAATGTTTGAATTTCTATGGACAAAAAGCATTGTCAAATTTAACTAGTTAATTGTGCTTATTTATTCCCACTGTTTAACTTGGCAACGCTCACCAAAATGTGGTACTTCCCTTAAGACTTCTTAATTTTGAAACAACCAAAATTTGAGAAAATCGTGGTTTTTAGGTATGAATAGATTTAAGACGGGTCCTGGGGACAAGTATATTTTATTTTAATGTCCTTGGTACTTTAAGAGAGGAATCCTTTTAATTGCTCTATTGCATTCCAGGTAACAGCCAACGGAGCTATTGGCATCTCACTCGATATTTCTTCCTCGTGTCAGTGTATCGCCGTTGGAGACTCCACAGGCTACGTGCATCGGTTCTCTATCTCTCCAGACAGTGTTGTCAACAGTTTTTCTCGGCCAACAGAATTTGCTGACCCAATTATTCCTATTGAGCCAATAGCAGTTGACGATTTGTCAGCTGCTTTGTCCTCAATTCCTATGCCAGTAACTCCTACAAAGAGGTTGTCAGATTGGCCGGCTGAGTTGATTAAACCGAGATATCGACCCACACCTCCTATACCAGATGACATACTTGAGAGTATGCGTATGGTAGGAACTATTGGATATGCGCCTAAACCCGCAAATCGACGACCAAACCAAGTATGATTCTGTATTTTATATGCATTGGTGAAACTAGTCCAAGGCCGTGTCTAGGGGAGAGGATTTTCACCCCCTCCCCTCAAATGTTTATCTGGCTCGTAGAAACGTAACAAAATACAAAAAAAAACTTATGTGTTTTTAAAGTTTTATTTGTGTAAACTCCCTCCCCCTAAAAAAATACCCCCCCCCCCCGGACAAAATTCTGTACACAGCCCTGAACCCAGGGTCTATTAACTTATGATAATAGTTGGTAACTTGTTAATGAAGTTAATTTAAATATTACTTCTGTAATTAGCTCTTTGTTGGTTCATTAGTCCTGCAGCAAGTAAACTAATCAATAGTTTTGTTTTCTTTTATTAACATAATTTGCTGCCATATTTCTAGAACTAGTTCTAGTTCAAGAACTAGTTCTAGTTCAAGAACTAGTTCTAGTCCTAGAACATATTTCTAGTTCTAGTGCTCATATTTTCCATTCTTTTTTGTTTAGTTCTGTATTCTTGTGCGACTAAAAATGTTACACGAATATTTATTTGTGAAATACCTTTAAAGCGGTGCCTACCTGAAAAGGCACAAAACAAACTTGTAATGAAGCTTTTAGTGAATTCGTTGACCAGCAGTTATTTATAGGTGTTTAGATAATTTTAACTCTGTTTCCTTTTTTAGTTTAAATTGTTTATAGTAGCTGCATAGTTTAAGTTAAGAATATAACAATTCAAATGTAAGAATCACCTCTTTTGTTAAGCAACCTTCATTGTGACGGAACTAGTATTAGCTACACAAGGGCGTATCCAGGATTTTTTTTTTTGGGGGGGGGGGGGGGGTATACAAAGAAACTTTAAAAAAGGCATCAAAATTTGTCTGTATGCATCTTTGTTACGTCTTTACGAGTTGGGACTAAATCTCGAGGGGGTGGTTCGAACCCGGTGCAGTAACGTTTACTTCGCAAAAGGAAATCCCCGTTGCTTTCTCTTTAATAGAAAATACCATGATAATTATGTTATTTTCAACAGATTTTTTTTTCGGTAGAAATTCCGGTACTTGTATGGTATACCCCCACCGCTCAAGTTGTTCATGTCATTGACGCATTATAGAACCGATTTTTTTCGTTAGTTTCTTTCGGCTTAGCGTGAGACAAGACAAAAAGAAGTGACAGAATAGATGGAAAATATATAATTTGGGCTATATATTTGCACATTAGGGATGGGGGGGGGGTTAAAGTATCTCGACAGTGTGAAGTTCAAAACAATTCTTGCTTCATAATATTCAGAATAATTGTACCTAACATGTTAAGTATGCAGACCCGCTATACTTACCCCCCCCCCCCTAATGTGCAAATATATAGCCCAAATATGTTTGTAAAGTATTATATTTTTATCATACTTAGATATATTTCATTGGAATGGAGCTTCAGAGAAACATATTAGAAAAATATTAGGTAGGGGCTATATCATACAAGCAGGGCCGTATCCAGGGGGGTGGGGGGGGGTAACCCGGTTTTGAACACCCACCTAAATGTTTGTCTGACTCGTAAAAACGTAACAAAAACGGATATAAACAAATTTGGTATGCCTTTTTTTAGTTTTTTTTTGCGTAACCCCCCCCCCCCCCCCCCCGAATTTTTTTTTTGTTTTTAGTAAAACCCATCCGAAAAAAAAATCCTGGGTACGGCCTTGCATACAAGTACCTAATTATGTTATTTTCAACAAAATTGTTTTCTTTGGTAGAAATTCCTCTCTCTAGTTTGATGCTTGTAAGGAAATGTACGTATCTATTTTGGAAACAAATTGTAGACATAAAGTTACTTTTTTTTTCTTTAACTTGTTAGCGCTTTGACGTCTAAGATTATCCTAAATAATTTCTTAGATCGCATTGCCCTACCATTCACAGAATTTAATAAATGAAAGTATGGAGAGAAAACTGGTATAATATTCAAACAAAGCAGGGGAACAAAATAAAAGTTTAAATAATAAAATTCCAGATATTTCGGCTCCACATCTGGGAGCCTCTATCAACGGAAAAAAATGAATAAAGCTAAATTAAACACAACTTATAAAGAAAAAAAATAACTCAAATTTTAATAACTTCCAAATATCATTGAACCGATCACTGTAAATAGCATGAATACGCAACCAGGAATGACATGCAGATTGTCTCTCTCTTTTTTTTTTCTTTTTTTTGGGCAACTGCTTTGTTTAAAGCTTATTCTAATGTAAAAATGGTTTGTTGGTAATTATTGTAATCATAATAATTGTAACTAATAGTTACAATTGTTATATTTTAATTATAACGTACCATAAAATGAAATTCTTGTAATGAAAGCATAAGAGGACTATCGCGATTCTCAAATTCGGAGGGATTTCACGATCTTCATACATGACAATTTTTAAATAAGAAAGCGTAAAAGGGTATAATGAGTAAAACTTCCCACCATACGATATTAGGTTACATTTATCAATAGCGAGGCTATTCGTGGGGCTTTTGGCTCTCAAATTCTTTTCGGAGTGAATCTCGATTCATTTTAATAGTGCTTAGACACTAGCGGTTGCTGGTAATCTTTTGAATAAAAAAGAATTCAAAATGTAATGCGTTTTTATTCACTAATAAATAGTACGAAAATAATCCTCGTTCCCCGGCTTAAGTTTCATTTATGCTATTAGTCCAAAAGTTATAACTCAAATTTGAGCTAATTAGTAACGACCGGCATGTCTGAAAAGACGATCTTTAGACTACGAGGTGTCGCTAAAAAGTAATGAGACTGATCTTTTACTTAACAAAGCTTTGATAATTGTCGAATGCCAATATTATCCCCTTCAAAGTAGTTCTCTTGGGCTGATACACTGATGGAGACGTTGTTCGCAACAGCGCAGGAAATCTTCAACTGTATACACTGATACACTCCATCAGTATACACTGATGTAGACGTTGTTCGCAACAGCGCAGGAAATCTTCATCTGTTATGGAAGTCAATATGTCTGTTACTGTCTTTTGGATGATTTCTAAAGACCCGAAATTACGGCTGTTGAGGACATTTTTCAGCCTAGGAAAAATGAAGAAGTCACGGACTGATTTGGGGGAATAAAAGGGATGGGAACCTCAGGAATGTCTTTTGAGGTAAAAAAATATGTTATGGAAAGGGCAGTGTGACATGGCGCGTTGTCATGACGATTGAACAACCATTTGTCTGCAATTTCTGGTCTCACGAGAATAACCCTTTTTTTTACACTTTTTCAACATCAGACCAAAGTGTATGGGTAAATTGTAAGAGTGGGAAGTTGCGCTAGTGTCGACAAAAAAGTGCCATCTAGTGTTTGGCCAAGTGTCACCAAACGCTAGATAGCGTTGATGGTTTTTTGTTGACGCTAGCGCCAGTTCCTACTCGTATAAGTTACCCGTACTCCTTGGGTCAGACGTCAAGGTTTCTGATGGCTTTATAAAAATAAATTGGCTAGTAGTTAGTCCTGGCGGAACGAATTCTTTTTGGACAATTCCCTTTCTATAAAAAGGCAAATCAGCATTAATTTGATGTCTGACTCGCTCATTTGAGCAAATCATTTGAGCAAAAATCTGTTTCATCACCTGATCACAAGACTAAAGAAATCTTGCCGATTAGCGATTCTGTCCAGAAGACCAAAACACTGTTTGTTTTTTTGCATGACCTTGTTTTTTGCTTCTCTCGGCACCATTTGGCACAGACTTTTCGCATTGCTAGTGTTCACCTAAAAATTTGACGAGTCATAAATATGTTCAAATTTAATTATTTACTCACATTCGTTAAATGTTAAACGGCAGTCCAATCTCACAACTGTTTTCACACGTTCCATGTTTTCGTCAGTTTTGAAGTTGAAGGCCTGCCCAAACGTTGTTCACCTTCAACATTTTCTCTGCCTTCTACAAATGCATTGTGCCGGTGAAAAACTTGAGCTCGACATAAAGAATGCTCCCGTAGGTCCATTATAACTTTGTCAAACGTCACTCTTGCTGATTCTCCAAGCTTTACACACAATTTAATGGCACAACGTTGCTCTAAATTCCGATGTTCCATTTTGCGTGACGTACAACAAAAATGCAACTTCACTAATCACAGTATCAATCACATAGTTAACGGACGGAGTCGAAACGAGAATTGAGCTATTGGAGGGCTGTGATAAATGTAATCTCTCAAGGACAATTACTCAGGGTTTCCAGATCGCTTGCAGTATTGTCAGTCTCGTTACTTTTCTGCCACACGTCGTATTTCTTCAAGTTTGTGCATGCTGTAAATAAATTAGAAAAAAATACGTCTTAATTTCTGAGTTGTACTCAAGGACTGCGTCAGGCCGTCTATTTTTTTTGTGGGTGGGGGGGATATACACACGAGCTACCAGTCATTATTCATTAGAAATTTGAATAAAAGTATATATAATTTTTTTTTCCCTTCCGCTGAACCCATTGAAACAAGTTTTTAATTCCGGTCCTTTGGTCCTCTTTGAAGATGTGTGGCATAAAAATTCGGTTTTGCGTGTCAAATATATATTCTTTATGAAGTTGATTGGTCTGTTGAAGTTGAAGTTTTATGAAGCTGAAATTGATCAATCTGATCCCTTTGTTGTTCTATTTGATGTACTATTTTTTTTGATTTTAGGGGGGAGGGTTCCTTAGTTTCCTGACCAAAAAAGAAAATTAAAGATAATAAAAATTAGAAATGATAGTTTGTAAAACTGACAAGAGAGTTTGACCAAAAAATCAAGAAAAGAGAGCCAAAAAAGAGTAAAAAAAGAGAGTTTGTGAAACTGATCTGACCCAAAAATCAAAAAATAAAACAAAAAATAGTCAAAAACGAGAGTGTCTGAAACAAATAAGAGGGTCTGACCAAAAAGAAAATGAAAAAGAGTAAGGTAAACAAAAAAGAAAGTAAAAATACCACAAAAAAACTAAAATTATAAATGAGTGTCTGTGAAACTAATAAGAAGGTCTGACAAAATACCAAAAAAAGAGAGCAAAAAAAGAGTTAAAAAACCAAAAATGAGTCTTTGAAACTGAAAAGAGGGACTGACCGAAAAACCAAAAAAGAGCAAAAGAAAGTAAAAAAGAGTCAAAAAGCCAAAAAAATATATTGGCAATAACCAAACATAAAAAAATGAAAGTTAGTGAAATTGATATGAGGGCGTGGTGAAAAAACCAAAAACGAGAGTAAGAGATTCAGACCAAAAAAAAAACCAGAAAGAGTGTAAAAAAAAAAATCAAAAACAAGAGTATGTGAAACTGATAAGAGTGTTTTGGCCCAAAAAAAATACAAAAGAGAGAAAAAAAACAAGAAGAGAGTAAAAGAAGAAAAGAGAGTCTGTGAAACTGATAAGAGAGGAGCCTGATCAAAAAAACTAAGAAGAGAGTAAAAATAACCAAAAAAGAGAGTTACAAAAAGCAAAACAAATAAGAGAGGAAATTCAAGTTTGTCTCTTAGAAAAAAAAATTAAAAATCTAGTTCATTAAAAGACCAAATAAAAACCTGGATTATGTTTATTTTGTGGATTCCTTTTGTACTTTCGTTTTCCATTAACCCAAATAAAAAAAATCGCAAAAATACTTGTTAATTCTTGTTAATTAAAAAACTTAATTTGAAGCCCTCCGAAAAATTGCTGTTTAGTTTCAGAAAATTTTTGGTTGAGTTCAAGTCAGCTTATAACTTTAACGGAAATATAAATTTCAATACAATGAAATGAAGCAGGCTTTAGATCTTTCTAGCTCTTCTGTAGTCGTGACGTGGTGCCAGGTGGATTTTGAAAATGTTTTATTTTAGCATTAAAAAAATTCGGAGGGGAAACAGTAAAACATGCACCATTATCGTAAATATTGCCGATGTATTTTCAAGTCAGTTTTACTGCGTACTCAAAAATTGGAGGGCCTCTTAGAAGACGTTCAAAAATTTAGACCTAAAAATGTATTTTAGCCCTAGCACCACCTAGCTAGGTGGTGCTAAAATACACTTTAGCAGCACCACGGTGATAGGTGGAAGGCACTGGGGGGCTCGTGCTTTAGTTTCGTTATACTAGTAGTTTTTCATTGCTATTCCAAAGACTACACTGGTTATCAATTTCCTATTTTCTTTGATTAACTATATATAGCGTTATACAGCTCATGAATAACGCCCTGTGGTGTACCCTGTCTTTTCTTACTCTTCTTCTTACTTACTTTATTTCACTTTACTTAGTTTACTTCTTACTTTTCTTTCTTATAATGGGTTTTTGCCAAAATTACTTGGTGTATTTATCACTAAGTCGGTGCCGGAATCAAAGTGGAATCAATTTATTTCATTAGTCAATTAAACTAATAATAAACATTTATGTAATTAATTAAACACTAATTAATAGTTTGTTTTGTTAGTTGGAAAAGATAGTTTGTTAGCTGGTTAAGAGAAAGATCTGTGTTATTTCACTTATCAGCTGTGAGACAAAAGCAACTGTGCTATGTCATCTTTCTTAATGGCTTTTGTTTAAAGCGACGAAGTCTGTGGGGTGAGTTTTACCCTTGGGAAGATTTTAGGATTCAGTTCTGAGCTTCAGATCCTGGGAAAAGTACATACCTTATATCTTACCTTAAAAAATTATGTTAAACACACGTCTTTATTATCTAATATCTTGAGATTTTTATTGTCGAACCGTCAGATTTTTTGTTGGGAAATCTTGGACTATTGCCAAGTTCTTACTAGTACCCAGTGTAGTCTGTAACATTCAGGATGCTAAGATTTATTTATCCGAAGAACGACACGTCTTTCCCTTTTTACGATTAATCAGAAAGGCACGTCTTCGTTTGGGAGAGTAATCTAGGAGGCTAGGAGGCTCTAGTAATCTAGAGGAGGCTAAGCTAGACAAAACTAAAATACATAAAAACAGTGACTAGTAGGGAGTAGTTGACTGTAGGTGAGACGTGCCCTATTTACTAACTAGTCTAGATTAGCCTCCCTTTTTTATCATATTCATCATAAACTGCTAAACTTTTCGAAGAATATTATAATTTATGGTAAATAGTCATTAAAAGTAAATAGTCATTAGGGTTTTGTAAATAAAGTTAATTTTAGGTTGCATAATTTAATAATTAAGTTTATTTAGTCAGTACTGATGCTTTCTTCTGCAAAATAATCGGCACGGCACTGCTAAACTAGAGTATCAAAATCTGTTTGCCAAGATTCAAGGCCGTACCCAGGATTTTTTTTTCGGAGGGGGTTTTACTAAAAAAAAAATTCCGGGCGGGCTTTTACAAAAAAACAACCTCAAAAAACGCGTACAAAATTTGTTTATATCGATCTTTGTTACGTTTTTACAAGTCAGAAAAACATTTCGGGGGGGGGGGTTTCAACCCCCCCCCCCCCCCCCCCTCTCTGGGTACGGCCTCGCCAAGAACTGAAAAAGTAGTTCTGAAAATTTTTAATTTTGGAAAGTAAATCCCAAAAAGGAACAGGATACGGCTTTCTTGTTTGGTGCGAAAATGACGGTCCAGTATCATGAGAAAGTGGCCAGAAACCAATAGAATATAAACAGAATTGTCAAACGCGGATTGGGTAGTGGTTAGTAATCGTAAATATCAAGCGAAAAAATATCAGTAAATATTTAATAAATTAAATCTATCAAATGGCTGATGAAAGTTATAAAATAAAAACACAAAAATTTATTACAAAATACAAGTGAAAAACCTAATATCACATAAAAAGATATTCGAATATTTTAAAATATATATAGTAAAAATTATCCATCTAATGATTAAATATCGCCCAAAAACAAACAAAATATTAAGCGACAATTGTGTATCAATATAAGCTCCTCAGAGACAAACCATGTGCCCAAATGGTCAATACACTAACATTTGCAGGGGATTTATGTAGTCTAAGGCAAAGAACTATACAAAATAGGATGACTGTATAGGTAGGGATCAGGGGAAGAAAAGAATATTTTGGCTCAAAACTTTTTCTTCTGCTTCGTCAAAAATCGTCTCATGTCCTTAGGTTTTTAGTTTGTTTGCATTCATGCATTCATTTGGCTACCATGTTTTATCCGTAGCGGCTTTTGAAATTTACCACCATTCAAAGCAAAATTTGTTTAAACACACATTTCTTTGCCAATAATTTCGATTCTTTTTCATATATTAATACTGTTTTTGAGGGTATCGAGAATAGCATTTAATTCAGTTCTAATCATATTCATATTCTAATCATAATCTAATCATATTCTAATCATTTAATTCAGTTCTCATTCATATTCTAATCAAATATAATCTTACCAAGGAACATGTTGAGTATTTAAAATTGACCAATCTGTTAAAGCTTTAATAGAAACTCTCTACCTATTGAACTTGTTTTACCAAAATCCATTCCATTTAAAATCGAATAAATCGTTTAAACCTATGTCTCTGTACCACTAATTTAGATTTTTTCTTCAGATTTAAAAGGCTATCTGTATGAATATTAGAAATAGCATCCATGCGCCGAAAAATATTCCTTGCAGAATCTAATCAAACTATGATCTTACCACGAAGTCGGGGAATTTATAAACGGACCGAAGTTAGTAAAAATTTGTAACCAAGGATCCCCCTATCTTAAACTTTCAAACCCAGAAACTTTTATATTAATTGTCAGTGATATTTTGTTAATTTCTTTTGCTGTTAATCATACATATTAAGTCAATGCTGAGTACCCTGTTTCTTTCATTACCTGGGGTTACTTTCTTTTATTGTTATTATTAACAAATGGGGCACAAAAACACAACAGTTAAATCTCCATATACTACTAACGAGACAAAATTAAAACAATACCACTTTACATTCACAGTAAGTCCCGACGCAAACTAGCGTGTTCGGGACGACCCAGAAAACACAAAACCACAATGTTTACACTTCCTCGGAAAAATATCTCTTACTACAGACCCCTCCCCCAAACATTACTAAGCAATTAATCAACAATTGCAAATTAACATGGTTAAAGGGAACTTTAATGATTCCCACACTCATAATATAAAACTAAGCACAATTCCCGACACATACCGTCACTCACCCAATGACAAAACATATGAAACAAAATCTGTTTTAACAAGCATAAACTCACTCCAAAATCAATGAATCCGTCTCTAGAATATTGGTTAAACCAAACAAATCGCAAAGAAGTATGGAGTTCCTCGATGGTCTTCCTACCTTTTACTTCTGCTGAAAGTCTGAAACTTCAGTTTCACTTCATAAATTTTTAGAGAAAAAAGACAACAGAAATTGAAATTGGCTCTCAGGCCAAACTAGATTGTGGCTGTCGAGGCAGATAACCCCGTAGATATGAACACTAGATTTTGAATGAGCTATTAACCATGCTTCTTCCGTTTTTTAGTAGCCTGTTAGCGCTCTCGAAAAAAGAGGAGACATCACTACTAAAGCTGCAAAAATCGATTTACTCGTTTTGCAAGACTACTACTACTACTACTACTAACAACTCATCGCAGCACCAAGCCGCCTGAGGCCAACACAGCTACGCACGTCTCCTCCTCCACCCCAATCTATTCAAAGCCTCCCTTTTTACACCCGCCCACGAAGTTCCCATTTCCTTTAAATCTTTCTTTATGACGTCCCTCCCAACCCAGACGGGGACGACCTGCTTTCCGTTTAGCCCTAGATGGTTGGCCGAAAAGAACAATCTTCGGCAATCTGTCATCCTTCATCCGAACAACATGCCCTAACCACCTCAACCTTTCTTTCATTATAGACCTAGAAAGCGGTATTGAACCACATTTTTCGTATAGCCTATTGTTTGAAATACGGTCAGTCAGCCGGGTACCCAGAACAATCCTTAAGCAATTTCTCTGGAAAACATCTAGCAAATCTTCATCCGCTTTTCGGAGCGTCCCATGCTTCAGAGCCATATTTGACCACTGTCATCACTGTAGCTTCTAAGATTCTAATCTTGGTTTGCAGACTTATCTTCCTATTCTTCCAGACTTTTTTTAACTGTGAAAAAACACCCTGAGCCTTGGCTATTCTATTTTTAACATCTTCACTGCTCCCACCATCTTTACTAATAATACTACCAAGGTAAGTGAAACTGCCCACCTGATCAATCTTTTCATTACCCAACGTCACCTTTTCATCTTCACTTATTCCTAGCCTTAGTGACTTGGTCTTCCTAACATTAATTTTCAAACCAATACTAGCACCCTGAACTCGCAAAACCTCTAAAACTTCATTCATTTTGCTCACACTTTCATCTAGGATGCTTAAATCATCAGCATAATCCAAGTCCAGGAGACTTTTTCCTCCCCATTTGATTCCGTGGTCTCCCATTGCCTTTCCTGTTCTCCTTAAAACAAAGTCCATCAAAATAATCCATATAAAGGGGGATAGAACACAACCCTGCTTAACTCCTGATTTAATACAAAACCAGCTGCTAACCTCATTTCCTACCTTAACCGCAGCAGTGTTATTCTCGTACATAGCACTAATCACTTTAATGTATTTGTCTGGTATACCATACAAGGATAAAACCTTTACTAAAGCTCCTCTATCAACAGAATCGAACGCTTGCTCATAATCTATAAAACTGAGGACCAAAGGTGTTTGAAAACTTAGGCACTTCTCAATTATTAACCTAAGAGTGAAAATTTGGTCAACACATCCTCTACCTTTTCTAAAACCGCACTGCTCTTCTCTTAAAACTTTGTCTACGGCATCTCTCAGTCTAAAAAGTATCATATTACTAAGCATTTGCTACCTACAGAGACCAGACTAATGCCTCGATAATTACCACACTCACTTTTATCACCTTTCTTATAAGTGGCTTAATTAAGGTTTTCCTAAAATCATTAGGTACTTCCCCTTTTTCAAAAATCATATTCATAATCTCCAATAACTTATTTCTAACCTCAGAGCCACCATATTTAAGAAACTCATTTACTACCCTATCAGCACCTGGAGCCTTATTATTCTTTAATCCTTTTAGTACTGTTTCTAATTCCTCCTCACAAAACAAATCTTCCTTCACATCCAAGGTATCACAAACTTTTTCATTTTCCTCTATATTTTTTCCTGCAACTCTATCACGGTTAAGCAAATTCTCAAAATGTTCGGCCCATCTCGCTTTAGCTTTTGTCTTATCGCTATTGCCACCCCATTCCTATCTTTAACTGGGACAAGTCCGGATTGACTACTACCTCTCAATTTGTTAACGTGCCAGTACAATATTTTACTATTATGCCGTCTAGCTGCATCTTCTAAATCCTCGGCAATTTTAATCCATGGCCTCCACTTCACACCTCCCTTTAAATCCTCAAGTTAGGTTTTCTGTCGGTGGTGATTATAATCGTGTGCTTTTATTTTGATGTGACGTCATATTCGAACAGGCTCTTTCAGAATTCTCAAATTTTGTTTCATTATTTTTGGGTTGAACCTGAATAAATGATATTTGTTTTTGAATTAGCATGTATTTAGAAATGTTTATCACTGGACAGTTTCTTAGTATTGTGTTTTAAAATTTCGATTACAACGGAGAGCACGGTTCGCTGTTACTGCTCTAACTATAATTGTATAGCTATATGCACCTATAACTACAAAAAACCGTTTTGCTTTATGACGAATTTACTTTTCTCTCTCTCCCATAAATTACTGTTGAAGTATCTTAACCCAACCTTTTTCTTCAGTATCTAACTCCCCCCCCCCTCGCCAAAAAATGCTTGTTTTACACTAGGTAAAATAGGATATTGGTTAGATAGAACTTACAATGGTCGCAACTGCATGATTTGTTTAAATACAACTAATTCTAACAAGATGAGATTTGCCAAATTTCTATAGTAAACCGTTGTATGCGAACAGAAATCAAATTGGATACCGAAGAGTATGGGCTGCTTATAAGATTGGAAGCTGGCGTTAATGTTGTAAAAAATCACAAATCCCGGCTAAAATTTTGCGTTTCTTGGCGTCTTTTGGTGTAATACTAAGGCAAATTTGGCATAATCAGTGTAATTGTAAAAATCAGTGTATTACTAAATGTCTGATCTTAGTTGCATATTTAAAAAGTATATTTTCGAAGTTTGAAAAAAAAGCTAAACGCTAGACGGTACTGGAGCTTCGGAACTAGCGCCAGTTTCTACTCTTTATAAGTTACTCATACTCTTCTTCTTTCATTTTCTGCCCTTTTCATGTTTTTCAGCGCCTAAAAGTTTCGCAAATACATTAAGTTTTTTGAAAGTAGGTAGTACATAAGTATAAATAAAGTACCAAACATTGAATTTTCTCTGCCTGTTTTCAATTCCTTGGGAAATGCCTGTATACAAGGCAAACAAGGGGAGACCCTCCCAAGAACTGTTTAAAGGATCCCTAAGGATAATGGTACTCTAAAATCCCAAAAGCGTCCGAAAGACCCCCCTGTAAAGTCTAGTAAATGTGGTACAAAAATACAATTTGGACACATTTGCCAAGAACGTGCTCAAAAACAGGTTGAGGAATTTCCCTAGATTGGTCCGGAAGACAAAGAAAAATTATTAAAATAACGGCCGAAAAATACATTTTTTGTTCATCAGAGCTGCTCCCTCCAGAAAAATTCGCTGATACCCCCTTCTCCCAAATACAAAAATTACTATACGAGTATGCTTTAAATCTGTTTGCTGAGAATAATAGTATCTGAGTACTTCACCTTGCTTACTGACGTGAATTGACCAAGCTTGCAAAATTATTGATTGTGTTGCGTTAACTCTTTTGACCTGTATTCGCTTTTTTGGCTTTACTTTTTTAATAAAGTAATACATGTTTATAAACATGCCTGATTTGACCATGTATGTATCCAATTATTTAATACGAGCTTTAACATTATTATTAACTTATTTTGCACGATATATCTTCATTCTTGGTGTTGGTTGTAAATTTGGTCTTTCCTTTGGTGAACGAGTTCTTGCTGTAAATGTGCCTTTGTATTTTCTGTAATCTTTCTTGCTATGTAATTTGTATTTTTACTGTGTATTTAAATATACATGAACTTCAATGGTGTAGACAATTTGAAGGCTTAAGAAGAATGCGTTGAATAGGGCTATTTAGGTTACGTTTGCTTCATGGACTATTATATTATTAAATAGATCAACTTTAAGTATATCGTTTATGCAAGTAATTAAATAATAAATTAAAACAAACACTAATTGTTGAGTATAGAATTAAACAACTATAATTCAAAAGACAATTTGCACAAGTTAACATTGGTACAGCGAATCGTCTTACTGGTGGTTTAACATAATTTGTAATTTGTTGTGGAGTGGACCCAAAAAGACCTTCGATTCGAAGCTCAGGCCTTCGAGGTCTATTGCCTCTGCACCGTAAAACAAAAGAAAAAAAAACAACTGATCATTGGCTGGAGGAACCGAAAATGAATTTTATTCCCTCGGCTTGGCATATACTTTGTCAACTCCCAGACCCTTTCTTTTACCTTAATGTCTTCCAGCTTGACATTCAAAGATGGAAAAACTTAAGCCGGTGTTTACTCCTTGCTGGACAGTCTTCAATAAGATGCCTCTTCTTTTTTATGGTAATTTTGCACTTTTGGCATGAAGGGGAATTAGCCCTCCCAATGGGGCAAGGTGCTTCTCCAAGTTTCCAGTCCCTGTTATGGCTTCAGTTCCCATTCTTATCTCTTAACTTCTCATTCGTAGTAGCTACTTATTCAGCGTGGGATTAAACTTAAAGAGAATATCTTTTGTCTCATTGTATTCCACCTTGTTATGCCAGTTTTGTCCCATTCTTCCAGTGCTCCATCCCTCCACTGTCGCTTTCCTGAAGCACTAAGAAATAGGGATAAAAGGTGCTGGTTCATGTTCTCTCAAGGATGTCCCAGGCATGGCTGCTTTGTCTGCCATCTCATTACCTTCGATCCCGGATTGTCCTGGGATCCACCCCAGATTAATTTGCAGTTCTTTGGTTGTTTAGTATGTTTGATTGTCTCTTAGAATGCCTAAATTTCTACATGTACAATCCTTTTGTGTCAGTGTTGCCCGTTCTATTTCAAATATTTAAGCCTGGAACACCGTAACAAGCCTACCCAAATGATGACACCTGCACCTTTTACTGCTTCTTCCTATTGAAAGTATTTCGTAGGTTGAATCCTAGTATTAGTTCCGTGCATACCGCGGTCGTTACATGGTATGCTGAAGCTATCATTAGGCACATTTAGAGGGGGAATGCGGCTTTTAATCTGAGTCGAATTGACGCATGCATTGTTCCAATGACATCAATTGGTCTAACTAGAGTCTTAAATAATTACATAGTTTTATTTGGGCCTTGGCTCCAGTTCTTTCCCCCATTCATTGGCACTGGATTAAGGTAGCTGTGGATTTACGAGCTTTTTCTTTACAATGAGCTTTCCAGCTTAACTCATAGTCTTAAATAATCCCAAGGTACTTCATTTATCCTTTCAGGAAAGTCGGGTGGTCACGAATTTTTAGAGCGGAAGGAACTTGCCATTTCTCCTTCCTTTTAAAAACTATTATTTCCCCTCTTTTCTGGAGCTGAGCGTAGTTTATGTTTTCGTGGGAATTTTGTTGAATGTATGCTGTCCAATCTCAAACAGGGCTCTCAGATATTTTCCTCTCGGTAAGGATACTCGAAAATCAGTATACAAACCTGGTTTTATCCGGAATGTTGTTCTTATAAACTCAATAGACTAATCATAATAAGATTCCACATATATGGAGAACTAACTCTCCCTGGGGACAACTTTTATGTATAGTTTTAGATAATTTGAATCCTTTCAGGTCTATTACTACTTGTCAATTTCTGAGCATATGGGAGTTCCATTTCTGGATGAATTGGTATATTCTTCCTTCTGCCATAGCTACCTCTATGGCCTCAAAGTGGGATCATCAAATGCTATTCAATATCCGGGATTATGCCCAGCTTATATACCTTCCTTTTAAAGGCTTCCTCAATTTTTCGCTTTTTTTGGCTTATTATCGATTCCGTTGAGCTTCTAGCCCTCCTCATTTAGTTTTCAGAAATCGCGTGTTTGGTCTCTGGGACATTCACTCATCAGGTATAAATGAATAAATTGTTGTATCAGCTTCAATTGAAAAATATGTTTACCTGATCGTTCTACATGAATGAGGGGGGGGGGGAGGGTTGAATAATCTTTTTTCTCTGGTTTAGGTATGAAGACACCTCTTGTTTTTATTCATGTCTGGGGAACAAAGCCTAAAGTTAAGCCTGTATAGGCTATACAAACCTAATGAGTTTCTGCATTTTCGAGCAGTATTGGATGAGTCATATCTGCTCCTGGGGGCTTAAATGGTTGGAAATCATTCACAGATTTTTTCACCCAATCCTCCCTTACTTTTTGGGACGCCAAGCTCTTTCTTCAAATTAGTTTACTATACTAGGATGTCTTGGAAATATTCTCTTCTGAATCTCTTATATGGCTTTCAGTCACGCGGGTGAGAGTTTCTTCTGGGTCTATTGTGAGAATCCCATCTCTTCTTGATGGACTACCCAGATGTGCCCGCTGGCCCGTCTTTGGAGCCTTAGTAGCTTGTTACTGTCACAGAATTTCCTCCATGTGGTCTTATTTACCCTCCTTATTTCGGTTTTACTAAGTTTTAATTCTTCCTTAGCAGTCCTTCAGGAAATGGCTTTCCTTAGCAGTTTTTACGTCATTTTCCGCTTTTGAATTAGTTCCGAAGTCCACCAATTATTTGCTTCCTCCCCTTCCTTCGTAGACATTAGAGGACTAGCTTGCCTGGAAGCCATAATCATATATCCGTGTGTCCTCCTGCCACATTATTCAGGTCCTGTCGAGTCTCTTTATATTCTAATGGCAGACTTAATAGTTCTTCAGCCAATACTTGTTTATACCTGAGCCAATTGGCTTTTTTTATGTCCCTCATAAGCTTTCTTTTCTGTCTGCGTATATAAACTCTAAACCTAATTTGACGATGGTCTGAGAATGACGGAAGATCATTCATCTGCCATTCTTTTACCAGTATTTCATGCTTTGAAGTGACTATTGTTAGATCTAACCTTTCCTTTCTTCTGCTGTTGTAAAAGTGGCGAATCCGGTTGTACCATTCAATATCCCTAGTTCTTTAGGAGCTCTTTCAAGTTCTTTAGGAGCCTGAGACCCCTTCCATTTTTATTTGTGGTCCCCCATGAAGTATGATTCGCATTCACATCACACGGTAGAATCGTAGGGCTTCTTTTATCCATACAATAATGCACCAGTTCTATTCCTTAGCTGGTCGTGCTCTTTCATCGTCTGGCATATAAACCGAACAAAAATGAACTTATGAGATAATGAACTAAATGAGATAATTTCCAAGTATCTAAATTTTGGTAATGATTAATACATACTCTATAGACGGTGCTTACCTCATTGTGGACATGGAGTTCAGCTCCTCTGGTCTTCCCCATGACTTTTTTAGTGGTGGCTCATGTATCCTATACCATTGCAATATACGTCTGGTTCTCGATTATAGGAGGCTCCTTGACAACGATGCAGATTGATGTGCCAGCATTCTAGTGCTCTTGGCACATATGCTGGTGTCATTTAAAATCACGTTTGTTTAAGGTCAAGCTTTTGGGTGGTCCGGCCTGGGCTGGACTCTGGGGCCCTCTTAAAAAGAGGTTAGAGCAGCGTAAGTCCTCTCGTTCAAACTGAGTGACAGAAGTTCCACTTCTCTATTTTTTCTATCAGATCCGCATCAATTTCCACAGGTAGGTATATTTTTCGCTCTTTGAATTGGATCCTACCTAGTCCAATTCTCTTCATATAGCTCAGGTTTGAACCCTTCTGTTTTTGGCAGCCTTTCACACGAATGAAACACCATCCCTGTATCCCTCTCTTTATTCCTCATCCGGAGCTCCGGTCTGGCAAAAGGTCCTATCAAGGGTTACATCTACCTCAGTTATTCGATCCTGAGCAGTATTCCTCACTCGTTGCTTCATTATCCAAAATAAGGTTGGAAAAAGCCAAGTCCTGGGAGGGGGCTAAACTTTGTTGTACCCGTTCCTTATGTAAGGGCATGAGAGTGAATTCAGCCTAAGGGAGACTGCATCGGTCTGAGAACCTACTTAGGCGACTGGTTGGGAATCCCTCGACGTCTCTGCCTTCCACCCTCTGGTTTATCTTCTATTGCACTCCACCATTTTTGGCTCTGGACTTAAGAATTCGTCAAGAAGCCTCCTAGTTAATCTCCCATCGTGCCTCCTCACCAATTCTGGCTCCGGGTTTAAAAATCCACTTAGGGCACCAACGATGTTCGTCAGAAAGGCTACGGACTCCGCCATCAACATCCCACCCCACCTGCATTCCTAGACCAAATACTTTCCCCCCAGCAACCACTGAAAATCCGGTACACTTAGGGGTATCACGTGAAGGTGGCCGCACATTACTCCCTAGTTCAACGTAGGGAACGGGCTTGATCTTACAAAATTTGAAGGTGTAATGAACTGAAAAAGAAACTCTTCCGTTTATTTTCTGTTTTTTTTTTGTCAGAATTTAGCTTTACACACTCTTTTGAGGGTCTTTTTTCGGAGGTGGGGGTAGTAGGAAGGGGACATGGTCCAACCTTGACCACCCCCACTCTAATTATGGGTAATTCTGCAAATAAAACCAAGAGCAAATGGCTCAAAAAGAGATAACAAAATATGTGTACCATTTAGGCTGGATCTGTATTGGATAATTTAGTTATTATGATTATGATTTAGATGGATATTTAGACATACTTTTCAGATATTATCATTATGTTTATGTGCCGGTTTAATACTGTAGAGAACTCGAAAGCATCCGTAGAATTTGAAGACATCAGTAGAATAAGGCTGGTTAGCTTGCTTCTTTTTTTTCTACCGATTCAAGATCTGAGCTGGATTGAGTAACAATAACAAAAAAGCAAAAAAGAAAAGGGGCTGGGTATTAATCTATGAAACAAGGCATCCTGAGTGCAAATGAGAAGTAAATAGATCAAACAGAAACCAGAAAAGCTAAAAAAAAGGGGGGAACACAAAAATAAAATCATACAAATTTATTAAGGAGAACTACACGTATTTAAAATCCAAAGAATGAATCAAATCAAATGTAAAGGGGCTACTTTATAAAATTGGTTATATGATTTTGTCATTAGCTGGGTTTAGTGGGACAACTTTATATATTTCTTTCAATTCTTCGGATTTTAATCATTTTCTTCCTTTGTATTTGATTTATTGGTTTTATATTCTGTGCTTGTTGTATAAATCACAGAGCTATAGACAAAATAAAAAGAGAGCCAATGCTGTAGATTCTTGACGACATGAAACCTTCTCGTTGGCTCTACTTGTTTCCTAGAACTTTCATCCAGAGACAACTGTTTTTTCCTTTTTTTGTGTATGTCTTGAGTATAAAACACAGACCTAAAGGAAATCAGAATCTTATTAAAACTGGATCTTCTCGGATTTAAAAAAGAAATGTAGGGATTTAAAATTACTGCAGTGTCTGGCAACTTCATTTAAAATGTAAAAAATTTCAAACAGAAGTTAATTTTGATTCAAAATAAGTTATAATTTACCAGTAGGTTGTAATTAATCAACTTTTTTCTTCTAAAAAAGAGCTATTCTTAGTCCAAATTCAGTCTCCACAAAATAGGCCTAGGTTTGCTTGGAAAAAGTCTGTTAGGTTAGCAGCCTAGTGGGCTTTAAGATAATAAGTCTACTATGGAGAGAATTTTGCTTTGTTAACCCTCCTCTGAATTTCAATATACCTGAAAAGACAAGTGTGCAGTATTTTTGAGTCAAACAAAGTCGCCTAAATCCATGACACAGGATCACTATTATTTTTCTTCTGTGCTTTTTACATATAATCCCTTTAGGTCTTTACACCTTTAGGTCTGTGTTTTATACTAAAGACATGCAATAAAAAGAAAAACAACTCATTTGATCTGCGGGACTGAGGTTTTTTTGTAGCAAAAATGTTTCAATTTCAAGTTTCTCGTATGTGTCGGGATAGTTTTATTTTAATCATGTACAGTATCTAAATATATAAAATCCAGGGAGGTCTTATATTTTTTTTTTTACTTTTGGATTTTTTTATGACAATTTTTTCCGAAGCTGTTGCCAATTTCGGTTCTTGTTTGTTAAACGGAACGCATTCAATAAGTGAAGTTAGGTTAATCCTAATGAAATATACCAAAACATGATGATAATATAATACTTTAGAAATACAATTTTGGAAACAAAGAATTGTGGAAAGCAGGCCGCATAGAACGCACTAGATTAAATACCTAACCCCTAATCACCTCTAATTATTACATATTTAACAAAATATACATATATCGTAGTTTTCTCACTCAAAATAAGCAAAACATAACCAATCCAGGAAGTTATTAAATTAAAAAAAAAAACAAGTTTTTGTAACTGAAAGTAAGGAGCGACATTAAAACCTAAAACGAACCGAAATTATTCCAGATATGAAAGAGGCTGTCTCCTCCTCAACGCCCCGCTATTTACGCTAAAGTTTTTTATTGTTTTAAAAAGTAGAGTTGTGAGAAATAATCAAACTTTAGCGTTAAGAGCGGAGTGTTAAGGAGGGGACAGTCCCTTTCATATGCGGAATAATTTATGTTCGTTTTAAGTTTTAATGTCGCTCCTTACTTTCAGTTAAAAAAAAACTTGTATTTTTTATTTAATTTCTGAACGTCTTTGAATTAATGCAGGTTTTGAATTTGGCTCACCGTGCATAAGTAATTAAAACGAAATTTACATATTCAATTATTTTTTTAATTAATAATAACCTTATAGTATGATATGATATGATTTATTAACACTAAAAGCCCTACGGGGCCATGGTTAATACACAATACACTTGAAAAATAATAAATGAAAACAGCCTTATTATAAACAAAACAAAAATAAAACAGAAATAAATCTAAAGAAAATGATCCCTATGCTCCATGCCCAATCCATTAAACCTTCCCAAATTCTTTATCCCCAGAAAATTTCTATCTCTTAATATATTACCACCCATTCCTCCCTTTCGAACCACCCCGGAAAAATTTCCTCTCTCAAACCTCTTAACTCCTTACATAAACATAAAAAATGAATTAAATCATCATTTTGTCCCACACATCGGGAAGATAGGGATCAGCCTTCGACCTTATCTTCCCCAAATATTTTCTCCCGTCTCCAAATGCTACAAAATGTCCCCTTACCGATATTACCCACTTTAATTCCTCCCTACTAAGCCCCGCTTTAAAATACGCTTCCTCCCCCCCCCCCATAGGTCCTTAATACTAGCATACAGAGATAGAGAAGGTGACGAGGATATATCACAATGCCATTTCTGGATCTCCTGGCTCTCTAAAATAAACTTAACTTGTTTTGCTACCGCCCGCCTTTCTACCACTAACCTTTCCCCCCTTCCCACTGCCTAGCTTCTCCACAACTTTCCAAAGTATGTTTAACTTGGCTTGCCCAAGAACCTTTCCTCTTATCTCTCTAAGATTCTTGGTAAGCAGCCTTTAGTATCCTTTCCTCTGGAAGGGATACTAATTTTTCCCAATACCTCTAATCATACTAACTAGCCTTATAATTCTTTCACTCCTCAACCCCAAATCACCCCTTAAAACTAACCCATTAAACTTATCACTTAGACCTATCAACCTCTTAAAAAACAACTGGATCCTCTTTAACTTAGCCCCTTTTCAAATTTCACACCCATAACTAAATACTGGTCTTATCTTACTATTAATTAAAAAAAACTTTTTCCACAAAATAAGTTTTTCAAAGAAAAGTAAAGAACTCTATTAAAACAAAAATGAGCAAAAATAAAATCAAATAATATACCAAGCGTGAAACTACCACAAATCAGCATCGATAAGTAAATGAAACCCAAAACGAACAGAAATTACAATAAATAACCGAGTCAAACTCAAAACGAGCAGAAATTAACATGAGTAGGGCTCGAAACCCCCTATGCCTTCCCAAGGCCAGAACATAATTTGCACTTTACTGAAAAAAATATATATGTTTTTACTTTTATAACTTTAATAAATCAAATAAAATTAAATTTGTTTAACTTGGCTAGCCCAAGAACCTTTCCTCTTATCTCTCTAAGATTCTTGGTAAGCAGCTTCTAGTATCCTTTCTTCTGGAAGGGAAACTAATTTTTCCCAATTAGTAAATGAAAAATAAGGCATAGGGGTTTTATCCCAACTTATGTTAATTTCTGCTATAAAATATAAATGTTTTTACTTTTATAAGTTTAATAAATCAAATAATATTAATATTTTGATTACTAAATATCAGTATATGTATATTAAACTGACAATGCACATTAATTTGTATTTTTTCAGTAAAGTGCAAATTTTGTTCTGGCCTTGGGAAGGCATAGGGGTTTTTCTCCCAACTTATGTTAATTTCTGCTCGTTTTGAGTTTGACTCGGTTATTTATTGTAATTTCTGTTCTTTTTGGGGTTCATTTACTTATTGATGCTGATTTGTGGTAGTTTCACGCTTGGTAAATTATTTGATTTTATTTTTGCTCATTTTTGGTTTAATGGAGTTCTTTACTTTTCTTTGAAAAACTTATTTTGCGGAAAAAGTTTTTTTAGTTAATTTCTGTTCGTTTTATATTGACATAGTCTTTTCAGGGAAAAAGAAAATAATAGTTTAAATCTTTTTTTTTAAGACTTTATAGTTTGGCCTGCTATTTGTATGCTGGAGAAAATTTTTCAGCAATTATTAACACCATGCACCCTTTAAAAATCTGGACACAAATAGTAGTGTTTAATTTAGTTTCATACCTCCTCTAGTTGACCTGAAATAGTAAAATTGATACCATTCGCAAAAAAACTGTTTACTTTCTTTGATAGCTTGTATACACTTACGCTATTTTGATTTGGTTAAATTTTAAGAGCAGAAGTTGCCCCGAAAGTTTGAATATAATACCCTCAGTCGTTCTTGGGATACTGCTGAGATGCCTTATTGAGAATTAGCATTAACACAGTGCATTTTGATTTAATCTTAACTTACAACCTTTGCCCTGGGGACTCTGGGGGGTTTTGTCATCCTTAAACACATAATTTCCAGAACTTTCAACTACGTTGAACAAAATGGCTATCTCTAAACTTTGATTGAGTGTGCTTGGGGAAATGGTGGGTGTGATAGGGGGGTCAATTAGTCTCCACTCACTTTCGACTATTAAAAAGGGCCATTTCAATTTCCAAACAAATGAGCCCTTTTTGAAATTTTTACAACAACTTTCCATATAAACCTTATGTGCCCCCAGGGCATAACTTATAACCCTTGAACTGAGGGCTCTGAGGGGGTTATCATAGGCAGCGCGCTAGCGCTGCCTAAGTAAAGAACGATGTGGGCACAATGTGTTTTTTTTTTGTTTTTCCTTCATACCCGGGCACTTCGTATCGAAGGAGTTGTCGTAGAAACTTCGAAAAGGGCTCATTCGATTGGAAATTGGAGTGGCTAGTGCCCTTTTTAATAGTCGAAAGTGATTGGAGGGCAACTAGCCCCCCACACCCATCTTTCCCCCAAACACATCCAATAAAACTTTGAGATAGCCATTTTGTTCAGCGTAGTTGATTTCCAGATAGAAAATATATTTTTGAGGAGGAGACTCCCCCAAAACCCTTAGGGCAAGGGTTTTAAGTTATCCCCTGGGGGCATATAAGGTTTTTATAGAAGGCGTTTGTCGTAGAAACTTCAAAAAATGCTCATTCGATTGGAAACTCAAAGAGCTAGTGCCCTTTTTAATAGTCAAAAGTGATTGGAGGGCAACTAGCCCCCCACACCCATCTTTCCCCCAAACACATCCAATAAAACTTTGAGATAGCCATTTTGTTCAGCGTAGTTGATTTCCAGATAGAAAACATATTTTTGAGGAGGACACTTCCCCACAACCCTCAGGGCAAGGATTATAAGTTATGCCCTGGGGGCATATAAGGTTTTTATAGAAGGCGTTGTCGTAGCAACTTCAAAACAGGCTCATTCGATTGGAAATTCAAAGGGCTAGTACCCTTTTTAATAGTCGAAAGTGATTGGAGGGCAACTAGCCCCCCCACGCCCATCATTCCCCCAAACACATCCAATCAAAATTTTGAGATAGCCATTTTGTTCAGCGTAGTTGATTTCCAGATAGAAAACATATTTTTGAGGAGGACACTCCCCCACAACCCCAGGGCAAGGGTTTTAAGTTATCCCCTGGGGGCATATAAGGTTTTTATAGAAGGCGTTGTCGTAGAAACTTCAAAAAATGCTCATTCGATGGGAAATTCAAAGAGCTAGTGCCCTTTTTAATAGTCAAAAGTGATTGGAGGGCAACTAGCCCCCCACACCCATCTTTCCCCCAAACACATCCAATAAAACTTTGAGATAGCCATTTTGTTCAGCGTAGTTGATTTCCAGATAGAAAACATATTTTTGAGGAGGACACTTCCCCACAACCCTCAGGGCAAGGATTATAAGTTATGCCCTGGGGGCATATAAGGTTTTTATTGAAGCCTTTGTCGTAGAAACTTGAAAAAGGGCTCGTTCGATTTGAAATTCAAAGGGCTAGTACCCATTTTAATAGTTGAAAGTGATTTAAGGGCAACTAACCCCCCTCTCACGCCCACCTTTTCCCCAAACACATCAAATCAAAATTTTTAGATAGCCATTTTATTCAACTTAGTTGAAAGTTTTGGAAATTAGGTCTTTAAGGATGAACCCCCCTCCCCCACAGCCCTCAGGGCAAGGGTTGTAAGTTATGCCCTGGGGGTATATAAAGTTTATATTGAAAGCGCTGTCGTAGAAACTTCAAAGGGGCTCATTCAATTGGAAATTGAAAGGGCTAGTGCCTTTTTTAATAGTTGAAAGTGATTGGATAGTGACTAATGCCCCTCTCACGCCCAACATTTTCCCAAACACATCGAATTAAAATTTTCAGATATCCATTTTGTTGAACGTAGTTGAAAGTTCTGGAAATTTGGTTTTTTAGGATGATAACCCCCTCAGAGCCCTCAGTGCAAGGGTTGTAAGTTATGCCCTGGGGCATATAAAGTTTTTATTGAAAGCGTTGTCGTAGAAACCTCAAAGGGGCTCATTCAATTGGAAATTGAAAGGGCTAGCGCCTTTTTTTAATAGTTGAAAGTGATTGGATAGCGACTAACGCCCCTCTCACGCCCACCATTTTCCAAAACACATCCAATCAAAATTTTGAGATATCCATTTTGTTCAACGTAGTTGAACGTTCTGGAAATTAGGTCTTTTAGGATGATAGACCCCTCAGAGCCCTCAGTGCAAGAGTTGTAAGTTATGCCCTGGGGCCATATAAGGTTTATATAGAGTTGTTGCATAAATCATAGGCAGCGCGATCGCGCTGCCTAAATAAAGAATGGGGACACTCGAGAACGAGACAAGAAACGGGGACTAAGTAAAGAGGAGGACACTCCTCCACAGTCCTCAGGGCAAGGGTTTTAAGTTATGCCCTGGGGGCATATAAGAACGATGTTGGCACAATGTATTATTTATTAATTTTTTTCTTTAGAGCAGGGCACTTCGTATCGAAGAAGTTGTCGTAGGAACTTCGAAAAGCGCTCATTCAATTGCAAATTGGAGTGGCTTGTGCCCTTTTTAATAGTCGAAAGTGATTGGAAGTTGACTAACACCCCTTCCACGCCCACCATTTCCCGAAACACATCCAATCAAACTATGAGATAGCCATTTTGTTCAGCGTAGTGGATTTCCAGATAGAAATTATGTTTTTGAGGATAGTCCCCCTTAGGGCAAGGGTTGTAAGTTATGCCCTGGGGGGCATATAAGGTTTTTTATAGAAGGGGTTGTCGTAGAAACTTTAAAAAAGGCTCATTCGATTGGAAATTCAAAGGACTAATGCCCTTTTAAATAGTCGAAAGTGATTAGAGGGCAACTAACCCGCCTCTCACGCCCATATTTTCCCCAAACACATCTAATCAAAACTTTGAGATAGCCATTTTATTCAACGTAGTTTTAAGTTCTGGAAATTAGGTCTTTGAGGATGACAACCTCCCCCCCACAGCCCTCAGGACAAGGGTTGTAAATTATGCCCAGGAGGCATATAAGGTTTTTTATATAACGCGTTGTCGTAGAAACTTCAAAAAGGGCTCATTCGATTGGAAATTGAAATGGCTAGTGCCCTTTTTAATAGTCGAAAGTGATTGGAAAGCAACTAACACCCCTTCCACGCCCGCCATTCCCCTAAACACATCCAATAAAGCTTTTGAGATAGCCATTTTGTCCCACGCAGTTCAAAGTTCAGGAAATTATACCTTTGAGCAGGACAGTCCCCCCCACAGTCTTCAGGGCAAGGGTTATAAGTTATGCCCTTGGGTTTATATAAGGTTTTTTATTGAAATCTTTGTCGTAGAAAACCAGAAAATGGGCTCATTCGATTCGGAATTCAAAGGGCTAGTGCCCTTTTTAATAGTCAAAAGTGATTTGAAGGCAACTAACCCCCCCTCTCACGCTCATCTTTTCTTCAAAGACATCCAATCAATATTTTAGATAGCCATTTTGTTCAGCGTAGTTGATTTCCAGATAGAAAGTATGTTTTTGAGGAGGACACTCCCCCCACAACCCTCAGGGCAAGGGTTTCAAGTTATGCCCTGGGGGCATATAAGGTTTTTATAGAAGGTGTTGTCGTAGAAACTTCAAAACAGGGTCATTCGATTGGAAATTTAAAGGGCTAGTGCCCTTTTTAATAGTCTAAAATGATTTGAAAGCAACTAACCCCCCTCTCACGCCCATCTTTTCTCCAAATACATCCAATCAATATCATAGGCAGTGCGCTAGCGCTGCCTAAGTAAAGAACGATGTGGGCACAATGTGTTTTTTTTTCTCCATACCCGGGCACTTCGTATCGAAGGAGTTGTCGTAGAGAGTTGCTAGTGCCCTTTTTAATAGTAGAAAGTGATTGGAGGCCAACTAGCCCCCCCCCCCCCCGACAATCATTCCCCCAAACACATCCAATCAAAGTTTTGAAATAACCATTTTGTTCAGCGTAGTTGATTTTCAGATAGAAAATATGTTTTTGAGGAGGACACTCCCCCACAACCCTCAGGGCAAGGGTTTTAAGTTATGCCCTGGGGGCAAAGGGCTAGTACCCTTTTTAATAGTCGAAAGTAATTGGAGGATAACTACCCCCCCCCCACGCCCATCATTCCCCCAAACACATCCAAGCAAAATTTTGAGATAGCCATTGTGTTCAGCGTAGTTGATTTCCAGATAGAAAATATGTTTTTGAGGAAGACACACCCCCACGCCCGTCAGGGCAAGGGTTTTAAGTTATTCCCTGGGGGCATATAAGGTTTTTATAGAAGGCGTTGTCGTAGAAACTTCAAAACAGGCTCATTCGATTAGAAATTCGAAGGGCTAGTACTCTTTTTAATAGTCGAAAGTGACTGGAGGGTAACTAGCCTCCCCCCCACGCCCATCATTCCTTCAAACACATCCAATGAAAATTTTGAAATAGCTATTTTGTTCAGTCTAATCGCTAATCGCTCATACACTTCATGTGGCACACTACCCTTCAAACTCTTAAAAGCTTCTATCACTCCCCTCCTACAATTCTCACACTCCTCATAAAAATATTCCCCTCGTGCCTAACTTTACTGCTATTCCCTAGCCTTGATTCCTTCCCTATATCATATACTATACCACAAAGTTCTGTGAGAGAAGATTCAAGATCACCGTCTTTTGTCAACTGAGCACTTGTCTTGTCTTTTCTCTGAACTTTCCTCAGAAAAATATAGCCTTTGTATTTCCTCATTAATCCAATCTACTCTAAAGGGCTTATTTACTTTCACTACTTCACTCTCCTTATGTATTCTTCTACCATGTTTATCCTTTTGACGATCTAGTGTACCCCTCACATTAAAACAAGCTCTTATAGGCAAATGGTCTGAACCCTGTGTCCCCATAACCTCACAATCCATACACCCAGTAAAAAGTTACTTGCTAACAATCAAATAATCTATCACACTTGGAGACATCCCCGAAAAACATGTACACTCCCCCCCCCTTGCTATCAGTTCCTACCCTCCCATTCAAAATAACTAAATTCTCCTTGCACAAAACTTTAAAAGCTCACTTATTCATTGATTTTTCCGTCGAAGATGATCCCTACTCGTGCTCTGCGGGATACTCAAATTCCGAAAAATCCCCAATCCTCCCGGTGGTTCCTCATTATAACCTAAGTTTGATTTTTGTTCCAGTTATTTAGGAATGACTCCTTAATCACAAAGGCTGTTTAATTAGAATAATAACCTCTTTTAAAAGTTAAAAAAAAAATTAGCGTAAGAGTGAACTATTGAGGAGAGGCAACCCCCCTAAAATACATAATATTTTCTGTTCGTATTAAGTTTATTACCGCGTATTAAGCTGCTTCAGGTGAAATTAAATGCTAAGATTGGCCGAAAAATAACAAACAAATTATTGTTTATATCGGCTATTATTTAACAAAGTTCGAACTCCCTCTTATACGTAAAATTAGGGGGTTCACCCCTCGTCGATACCTCGCTCTTTACGTTAAAGTCCGAATTTTATTCCAATTTTCGTCCCCTGAATCACAAAGGCCGTTTAATTAGATTAAATAGCTCTTTTGAAATTACTAAAAATACTTTTGCGTAAAGAGCGAGGTATTGAGGAGGGGAAGAACCCCCTCATATACGTAAAAATTTCTGTTCGTTTTAAGTTTTAATCTTGCTCCTTACTTTCAGTTGAATAAACTTGTTTTTTTATTTAATTTCTGATTGTTTTTTAAATGATGCTGGAAAATCCAGCACCCCCTTCGTGGAAATTCTCTTCCCTCATGAAAAATTCCTCCACGGAAATATCCTCCCAAGTAACCCCCTCCCCCGACACCCCCTCCCACACAATAAAAAAAAACCCTTGAAAACGTCTGTATACTTCCCAATAACCAATACTCTATGTAAACAATGGGCAAAGTTCATAACTTGCAGCCCTTCCCCCCGGGGACTGTGGGGGATTAAATCATCCTCAAAGATATAGTTATTAGATTTTTCGACTATTCTGAACAAAATGGTTATCTCAAAATTTTGATCCGGTGACTTTGGGAAAAATGAGCATTGGAGGGGGCCTAGTTGCCCTCCAATTGTTTTGGTCACTTAAAAGGTACTAGAACTTGTAATTTCCGTTTGAATTAGCCCTCTTGTGACATTCTAGGATCACTGGGTAAATACGATCACCCCTGGGAAAGAAAAAAAACAAAAAAACACGCATTCGTGGTATTTCTTCTGGCCAAAAATATAAAATTCCACATTTTTGCAGATATGAGCTTGAAACCTTTACAGTAGGGTTCTCTGATACGCTGAATCTGATGGTGTGATTTTTATTAAGATTCTGTCACTTTTAGGGGGTGTTCTCCTCCTTAAAGGGGGGGGGAGAACATCCCCTTTTTCAGGCTCGTAACTTTGGATGGGTAAGACTAAACTTGATGAAACTTATATATTTAAAATCAGCATTGAAAGCCGATTCTTTTGATATATCCATTGGTATTAAAATTCCGCTTTTTAGAGTTTCGGTTTCTATTGAGCCGGGTTTGCTCGTTACTTACAGTTCGTTGCTACGAACTGTTTTTTACCGGTTTCTGTTAGATCTTACACAGTATAATTCTTGAGCGCGTCAAAGCATCTACGTCAAATTCTACTTCAGAATCAACACGTTAAAATAAAAAGATGCTAAGCAATAATCGCATGCTAAAAAATGGCAAATAATGCACAAGGGGATTTTGGTATCTTTCCGCTGTCGAAGCTGATTTTTTTGTGTAAAAGAGTATTAAGGCACTGACTTGTAGAGCAAAATATATTTATTCGCTTCCATGCCTCTAGGTTAATACAAGCATCTCATACAAAAAATAACAACAGAAGAAACTCAAAACAGCTACCTCGAATGATACTTCAAGATTAACAAATCCGTATAAAAAGAAACGACAAGCAATAAAATCGCATGCTAAAATGGCGAACAAGATACTGAGCAGATAGATTACAGCATCTTTTCGCTGTCGAACCAGAATTTTTTTTTTTTTTGTTGTGTACCTAGAGTATAAAATCCAGGCTTTTGTAACAGAGTATGTTCATTCCCTTCGATACCTCAAAGCTAACATGTCCATCTCAATCTTCAAAAAATAACAACAGCAAAAACTCAAAACAGCTACCTCAAGATTATTGCACAAAAAAAGATGTGTCGAGCACTAAAATCATATGCTAATAAATAACAAAACAGCGAATAAAATACTTCACAAAGCCGTCTTTCAGCTGTCGTAGCGGATTTTTTGTGTACTTAGAGTATAAAATCTAGACTTTTACAACAAAATTTGTTTATTCGCTTTCAAACCTCAAAGCTAACATGAGCATCTCAATATACAAAAATAAACAAAAAAACGACTCAAAGCAAAAAAACAGAAATTCAAAGCAGCTACCTCAGGTGCTACTTCAAGATCTACACTTTTGTATGAAAAGAAATGTCAAGCAATAAATCAAGTGTTAAAATGGTAAAAAAAAATGTACACCCTAAAGAGATTAGAGCATCTTTGTGCTGTAGAAGCGGTACTTCTAGGGTGCAACCTCAAGATCACCACCTTTAAATAAAAAGAAATGTCAAGCAATAAATCAAGTGTTAAAATGGTAAAAAAAAATGTACACCCTAAAGAGATTAGAGCATCTTTGTGCTGTAGAAGCGGTACTTCTAGGGTGCAACCTCAAGATCACCACCTTTTAAATAAAAAGAAATGTCAAGCAATAAATCAAGTGTTTAAAATGGTAAAAAAAAATGTACACCCTAAAGAGATTAGAGCATCTTTGTGCTGTAGAAGCGGTACTTCTAGGGTGCAACCTCAAGATCACCACCTTTAAATAAAAAGAAATGTCAAGCAATAAATCAAGTGTTAAAATGGTAAAAAAATAGTGTACACCCTAAAGAGATTAGAGCATCTTTGTGCTTTAGAAGCGGTTCTTCTAGGGTGCAACCTCAAGATCACCACCTTTAAATAAAAAGAAATGTCAAGCAATAAATCAAGTGTTAAAATGGTAAAAAAAAATGTACACCCTAGAGAGATTAGAGCATCTTTGTGCTGTAGAAGCGGTACTTCTAGGGTGCAAACCTCAAGATCGCCGCCTTTTAAATAAAAAGAAATGTCAAGCAATAAATCAAGTGTTAAAATGGTAAAAAAAAATGTACACCCTAAAGAGATTAGAGCATCTTTGTGCTGTAGAAGCGGTACTTCTAGGGTGCAACCTCAAGATCACCACCTTTAAATAAAAAGAAATGTCAAGCAATAAATCAAGTGTTAGAATGGTAAAAAATAGTGTACACCCTAAAGAGATTAGAGCATCTTTGTGCTTTAGAAGCGGTTCTTCTAGGGTGCAACCTCAAGATCACCACCTTTAAATAAAAAGAAATGTCAAGCAATAAATCAAGTTTTAAAATGGTAAGTAAAATGTACACCCTAAAGAGATTAGAGCATCTTTGTGCTGTAGAAGCGGTACTTCTAGGGTGCAACCTCAAGATCACCACTTTTAAATAAAAAGAAATGTCAAGCAATAAATCAAGTGTTAAAATGGTAAAAAAAAAATGTACACCCTAAAGAGATTAGAGCATCTTTGTGCTGTAGAAGCGGTACTTCTAGGGTGCAACCTCAAGATCACCACCTTTAAATAAAAAGAAATGTCAAGCAATAAATCAAGTGTTAAAATGGTAAAAAAAAAAATGTACACCCTAAAGAGATTAGAGCATCTTTGTGCTGTAGAAGCGGGTACTTCTAGGGTGCAACCTCAAGATCACCACCTTTAAATAAAAAGAAATGTCAAGCAATAAATCAAGTGTTTAAAATGGTAAAAAAATAGTGTACACCCTAAAGAGATTAGAGCATCTTTGTGCTTTA
>CM051260.1:74445304-74537804 GCA_027921565.1 Artemia sinica | reverse complement strand
ATTAAGTTGAAACTGTCAGGAAACGTTGAGGAGGATTTTGAACTAAATGAAAAGACATTCTGTGCATCCTGACTATCAAAAAACTGTATCTGCAACATCTCATCATCCAAAGTTACATAGTCCAACTATATAAAAATTTTGTAGCAAAATTTTGTCCAAAATATTTGTAACAAGAATCTTGCCTCTTAAGTATAAAATCTAAAAAAAAGTTTTGCAGACATTCCTTTTATTAACCATTAAAAAAACCATGTTAATTAAAACACGAAATTAAACTAAAATTCATTTTCAAAAAATTCCACAAAAGAAGTTTTTCCAAAAGGCTAGAGCTACGTTGAACCAAAGAGAGGCAGAAATAAAGTCAAATAATAACCTATGCTTAAAATGAACAGAAATCACTATCAAAAAGTAAATGAGACCCAAAAATGAATTGAAATTTCAATGAATAATCACGACGAACTTAAAACGAACAGAAATTACCATAAACAGGAGTAAGGTTAACGCCCCCTATGGCTTGTAAAACCACAGCGTTTTTGGTGCTTTACTAAAGACAAAATATATTTTAAGCATTTTCTCTTTTATAACGTTAATAAGTCCAAAGTTACTAAGAGTTAAAGGACCAGTGAATAAGATATTCAGTTTGGACATTTTAATTACACGGGGGCAGGCGCCCCCCCCCCCAGAAAATTTCCTTCGCGGCCCCCAACGCCAAAACGCCTAGGCTCCAATTACACATATCTAAAATCTTTGTATTATTCTTTTTTCAACAGTTTAATATTTGGGAGTAAAAAATACATATTTTATATTTTCGCAATCTGTGTCACTGGTTACTTGTGATATTATTAGATTACTAGATTAGGATATTATTAGATTGTATAGGATATTACTCATATTGTGATCTAACCTTGGAGTAAGGTCTCAAGTCTAATCATGATGTTTTCAGTTAATTAGGAGATGTAATGAGTAACCATTTTTTGGTGACTATCAAGATGGCGTGAATTTCGTTGCAAGATGGGACTCGTGGTATATACTTACTCCATTTGTTATTTCGTTTTAGATGTTGTATTACCACCCAACCATTCGATACCATACCCTCTCCCATCTTTGTAAGGAAGAAAGTTGCCTTAAATGTGAGCTGTCTTTCCTATTTCACATGCTAGATCAAACGCCACCAGGAAATGCACCAGTATATCCGACAAACTTTCTTCGGACTTTTAGGTAAGTAAGGTCAAGTTCAAGCCCTATTTTTGGCGCCTTGTTTCAATTTGCCTTTAAAGTTTTGAAAACAATTTTTTCTACTGTAACCTTTTTTTCCTAGCTCGTTTTTAAATGCAGGCTGGTTTATTGGCAAGGATTTTTCTTATGAATACACGAAATTCATATTCAAAATATTTTTCAATAGTTCCATTATTCTTCATAATTTCTTCAAACATTCCAATCTTGTTACTTCTGATAAATTTCAAAATTTAGTCTGGTTTTCAATAAGAACTAATATTTTTCAGAGCTTCCTCAAAATGTGTGTCCTTAAGTTTAACATTTTGATCAATTTTTTTTTTTTCTCTTCTTTTGGTGTAAGGGAAATCAGTTTCTGAAACCGTTCTTCCCCTGCATAAGAATACGTATTAATGCTTACACATCATAGCGACATTAGTGCTATTGGGAAACAGCTCTAACTTACAAATCTCAAGGCAAAGCTCTGTCCGTCGCTTTTCAGTCTTGTGGCGGAAACACTCTGCCACGGTGAAATCACCACTATTGCCTGATCTGAATGATTTAGTGTAAAAAATGAGTGCTGAAATGTTTTGTCAACTCTAATATGATCATTAGCACTCTATGAGTGTTTAATTTGAAAGGGGTTAATAGTACAATTTTGATTTTACAACACAATAGCAAATGTTCAATCAACATTTACAATACAAGGTTCGATTTTTAAGTTTGCTGCTGGCGTCAAAATTTCTAAAAAGTTCTAAAAAAAAAAAAATTCTATTCTTAATTCAAATCCTAACTTCTAAGTATGTAGGGTTATTTATGCATATTTTTAGTCACCAACTACTGTAATATGTGTCTACTAAAAGTTTGAAAACATGCTCTGCTGAAAACCTATTACAATGAAATTTTAATCTATTTCAAATAATATATTTATATATATATACATATACATATATATATATATATATATATATATATATATATATATATATATATATATAATATATATATATATATATATATATATATATATATATATATATAATATATATATATATATATATATATATATATATATATGTATATATATATTATATATATATATATATATATATATATATATATATATATATATATATATATATATGTATATATATATATATGTATATATATATATATATATATATATTTATTTATTTATATATATATATATATATATATATATAATATATATATATATATATATATATATATATATGTATATATATATATATATATATATATATATATATATATATATATATATAATATATATATATATATATATATATATATATATATATATATATATATATATATATATATATATATATATATATATATATATATAGATATATATACGTATACACCCATTTAGAAAATTTTGAAAAATAGTAACAATCATTTGGTTCTAGAAAGGGTCCTGGGCGCAGAGTTGAGTTTGTAATACGTAAATGGAATCAAAGGTTTGCGCTGAGGATGGACCGCGAATATCGAACAACATGGGCCCAAATGTCTACCATTTTTCCAAAATATCTGCTAATTGTCTTCTAATGATAAATTATGGATTCTTTTATTCGTTGCGACTGTCCAGCCTAGTATAAAAATTACATAATGGTATTTGAATCATGCTGGACACTGTCCTGGAGACACATCCGTTCAAAGGGAGGGGGCGGGGCAAGCTTCTCCAGGTGCCGTGGCTGGGGGAAGGGGTTGCGGGGGGTTTCCCATTTTGATCAAATTTTTCACTTTGATTCGGCTTTTTCTATGTTTGAGTCAGGTGCGGGACGCTGTGATTAATTTTTCCTCGGGCACTACCTACCCTAGGAACGGCTCTACCTGAAGAGGACTATCTATCGTCATTATCCCTGAAATTCATTATCCCTGAACATATATGCCCCCTAAAAGGGCGAAAATATAATATATTTATTTATCTATATTCTGTAAAAGTTCATTTACAATATTTAGACAAAGAGCACACTGATTTGGCTCTAGAAATGGCCCTGGACCCAGGATTGATTTTATCGTACTGAAATAAAAATTATGAGTGAAATGAAATGAAATAAAGATTTGACCTGCTCATCTGGCATGTTGCACTTTCGTATAGCTTTCAATAAATCTTGTCTTCATTCTTTTGTAAAATTCTAAGACTTGCTTACATTTTGGATTTTATTGTTGTGCAAGCTATTTAAAACTTAGAATCAGTTTATGATCTAAACTTGAACTATCAGAAATTTGAAATTATGGCTCTATTTACTTCTATCGATTCGGGTAAGACTTAAAGGTTGCCAGCTCGATTATAGGGTGGGGGATTTCAGGCATCCATTTTTAATTATTTATATGACTTTATAGTATTATCCTTAACTATTTCAGTGTTTTAATTAAACAAGAACAGTATGGGATGTCTTTTTTGTGTTTGAGGCTCGGAGTACCAACGAGGATCTTTATTGCTGCCTTTTGCAGGACCACAGGTTTGGAATTCTATCCCTGAGGGTATAAAGCTAGCAGATAATATTAGCCAGTTCAAGAATAGGCTGAAAAGTCACCTTTGGGAAATTGCTCATGGTTTAGGTTAAGGCGTATTAATTTATTCATCTTTTATTTATTTATTTTTTTTATTAATTTTTTTTTTGTTTTTCAGTATTGTAATTTTTGTATATAGGTTATGTATGAATGTATAGTAGTGGGTTATAAGGATGGAAACAACCATCATGTACAAACCAATGGGTTTCCCTGATGATTGTTGAAAGATGATGTGAGTGTTGTTTTAAAAAAACAAATTCATTTGTTTTGTTTTAAAACAACCAAAAATAAGCTCGTAAAGCTTGTTTTGGCGACTGTTTTGTTTTTTTAGTATGCCCCGCCTTTCAAGCCAATTTTCTAACCCTCCTACCATTGAGTGGCAAATTTAGCCAAATATTCCACATAGCTTAATTTCACGCCTAAATTTGTTGGTATGCATTCTACTACTACTACTAACAACCGCAGCACCAAACCGTCTGAGGCTAATAGAGCTACGCACGCTCCTCCTCCATCCCAATATATTCAAAGCCTCCCTCTTTACACCTTCCCAGGAAGTTCCCATTTCCTTTAAATCTTTCTTTATGACATCCTCCCACCCTGACCGTGGACGACCCGCTTACCGTTTAGCCCTAGGCGGTTTAAAAAAACGGAAAATCTTCGGCAATCTGTCATCCTTCATCCACAGAACGTTCTCAACCTTTCTCTCATTATAGCCCTAGAAAGCGGGATTAAACCACACTCTTTTCGTACAGCCTACTGTTTGAAATACGGTCAGTCCGCCAGGTACCCAGAACAATGCGTAGGCAATTTTTCTAGAAAACATCTAGCAAATCTTCGTCCGCTTTTCGGAGCGCCCATGCTTCAGAGCCATATTTGTCCACTGTCATCACTGTAGGTTCCAATATTCTAATCTTGGTTAGGAGACTTAACTTCTTATTCTTCCAAACTTTTTTTTAACTGTGAAAAAACACCCTGAGCCTTGGCTATCCTACTTTTAACATCTTCTCTGCTTCCATCGTCTTTACAAATAATACTACCAAGGTAAGTGAAGCTGTCCACCTGATGAATCTTTTCGTTACTCAACGTCACCTTGTCATCTTCACTTATTCCTAGCCTAAGTGATTTAGTCTTCTTAACATTAATTTTCAAACCTATTCTAGTACCCTGAACACGCAAAACCTCTAAAAGTTTATTCATTTTGCTTACACTTTCATCTAGGATTTTTAAATCATAAGCATAATTTAAGTCCAGGAGATTGTTTCCTCCCCATTTGATTCCGTGATCTCCCATTACTTTTTCTGTGCTCCTGGCGACAAAATCCATCAAAATGACCCATATAAAAGGGGATATGATCCATACACTTCATCACCACACAGTGACTGTGAAAGTACCTTTTCCCCACCCTTATCTCAATATTTTGAAGGTCTTCCTCTTATTTCTAATGTTTTCCTTATAATTTCCTGTTTTTGAGGGGAGTCCATCTCCCCTGCCCCTCCAAAAAAAAGAACAGATAAAAATGCCCTCGATTGTGCGGTAAAACCTTACTTGATTGTCCAGCGCCATGGGTAACGCCCACAAAGGCGTTAGTAAAGTGGTTTTGGTGACTTTTAATGAATTTTTGCTGTATTCTGCTTTTGAGTCTAGTTTTCGAACCTTGTGTGATAGATGTGGCTAAATATTTGGCTTAAGCTTATTTGATGTCCAAATTTTTGGTTGCGTATGCTTCTTCATGTATTTGCTTCAGTCTCAGATTAGCGTGTTACATATGTGTGCTGTGTCGCGAAAGTATTGGCTAGATAAGGTCAATTGCTAGGGTAATTGCCTGCTGTAAACTCCTTTTGAATAGATTCATAATTTGCAACTGAATATGTGCGCAAAGTTTTGTTGGCTACAGAAAGTAAAGTTTAGTGACTTAATAGAAAAACTTTGCATGTAAAAGTTTCGCTTATATTAAAAAAGAAAATTAAATGATGCTTCTTCTTCTTGTTGTTGGTCGATAATGCAATTTAACTTGAAAATAGTGTCATTTCGATCATTTATCTAAAAGGCATTTCAAACCGTTCAAAAACAACATGATAGGACTAATTACCAAAACTCGTCACTAACAGTTCGTGGGGACATAATTAATTTGGCGGTAAATTAGAAATGGTACCTTTAAATGTAAACACAGATTTTTGACAACGTTCCACATTTTAAAATAACTGTTAAACGCAATAAAAATTTTAAAACCTATTACTTGTTGATAGCCATGTCTGAAATTCTAAATGTTACGCTACAAAAAAACTTAAAATTTTGCCGGTCACACCTCAAATCGTTAGTTGATTTTACTACAAAATGATGGTAACAATTTTATGTGGGTTTGCGAATTTTTTTAGGACGTTAGAAACAAACCTTATAACTAGTGTTCATTTCTTCTCTTGTAGGTTCAATGTCGAAGCTACAAACCTCGGGCTCGTTTTGCCAGACTTTAGTGAAAACTTTCAAGAACAATTTGATGCCTCCAAACTTTTTCAGGTGAGAAACACGTTTTTTCGAGAAACAAAACGTGCTCTTTTGCATACTGTCGAGCCATAAGACCCAGTCTATTTGGGTAATTGGCCTTGATCTCCCCTACGAAGATTATGATCACTTATTATTCTAGCAGAACTTATATCTTTTGATTCTTAATAAATTGAACGGATAGTGATGTTGGGATGGTGATACAATATTATGTTTAGTGGATTCGTAAATTAAAGTCAAGATTCAGGCCAAGACTAAGACCACAGTTTATATAATTAGCAATATGATCTTTCCCTATCTCACCCATTATAAAAACCCGGACCGAGGTGCGATTGCTCCAGAGAATGTATAAACCGGTATAAACATAAGCGGTATTAGATCTTTTCACGGGTCGGCAAAGAATAATCACATACGGAACAAATACTGACAAAACCACTTGGCCGCCTCCCCAATAAGTGGACAATAAGTGCAGAAATAAGTGGGAGGAGCTTTTTGTTCGTACCGAGAATGAAGAGCCAGAAATCATCTGCGGTAAACTTACTGGATAATTAAATAAACTGTGACTAAGACACACCAAAGACACCAAGAATAAGACACTAAAGTTTGAATTCTGTCCCAATTCTTTAAGAACGACTCCTGAAACACCATAAGCTTTATTTAGAATTACTAAAATACTTTAGCGGAAAGAACGAGGTGTTGAGGAGGAGCAATCTCCCTCATATACGTAATAACTTCTGTTCGTTTTAAGTTTTAATGCTGCTCCTTACTCTCAGTTGATAAAACTTTTTTTTATTCAATTCTCAGTAAAATCAGGTACCAAATTTAAAATAATGAAACATGGGTGAAAAATCCGCAACTAAATATTCTAAAACACATGGCATCAAACAGCTTAAAGAAGTTTAGCTTTACTTTGAAGCTTTAAGGATCTTTGAGAACCAATATATTGCTCGTGTTTCAATTTTTACGGAGGAAAAGCCGAAATATTTATTTTTAGAAAATTAAAGGAAAATGACAAAATATTCAATTTTGTCAAAATTAAATAATTAGTTTTGCTAATTTATTTTGACGGTTCAGCGTAACGACACCGAACGAAAATAGGATGCTGTTTTAAAAATTTCACAATTAAAGAAAATAAGAATTCTAGAAAATCGTAGTCTTAAGGAGTGAACAGACAAAAGATGAGTCGAAAGACAAAAACTGTTTTGTTTTTATGCCATTTAATACTTATAAACTAATATCATTTAACAGATTTTTATGTTTTCAGACTTGGGTGCCTTTTATATGTCAACAATTGGTCCAGTCTCGTTCAGATGATGCTTCACCTAATGCTATTGAGCGTTCATTTTCGTTTCAACAGCTTTTAACAACAACCTGTCTCATATGTGGATCAGCTTCTGGGAAAAGAAGCACTTCACAAGTTCTTAATTTGAATTATAGAGATGTCGAAAAAGGTACAAAGTTTTAGTTTTATAAAGGTTTTGAGACAATTAAGCATATCGAAAACTAATAAATTTGACATGCTAATTGATCCACCAAGATCGGTGAACAACAGCTTTATTTCCCCTGGAAGATAGAAATTTAGTTCAACAACATTGATACTGGTAATAAGAAAGCAAGAACACACAAAATTTACTAGAAGAAAAGGAAAAGGAATGAATATACTTTTTTATTGTTATTGTTATTTTTATTGTTATTGTTATTGTTATTGTTATTTTTTATTGTTATACTTTTATTGTTATACTTTTATTGTTATACTTTTTTATACATTGATACTGGTAATTAGAAAGCAAGAACACACAAAATTTACTAGAAGAAAAGGAAAAGGAATGAATATACTTTTTTATTGTTATTGTTATTTTTATTGTTATTGTTATTTTTTATTGTTATACTTTTTTATTGTTACAAGTGACCACAAATCTAAACACAGAACTTTGAACTACGCGATAAAAATTTAATATGTAATGGGAATTTTGACTTTTTAGAATTAGCTATCTTTTTGTACAGATTCTCTTCAAACATAAAGGAATTATATACCATTGGCCCACATTGTCATTGATTTTTCAGATGCGTTGAAAAATGTATTAAATTATTTAGATGGACCAAGGACAGTGTTCTACCTCCAGTAAACCATAAAAGAGCCAACATTTTCTAGATAAAAAGCCATCAAAGCCTTTCTGACAATCTCCAAAGAGACAAAACAAAAAACAAAAGCTTTTAGTTTTGCTTGCGTAAGTCGCATCTATTTGGTAAATCACTTGTTTATATTTCTCATGTGTCTAATACGATTCCCACTCTCACTAAAACTCTGCTTACGTATTTCACACTTGTATGGCTTTTCCCAGTGTGTACTTTCTGGTGTCGAACAAAACTTGTATGGAAAGTAAAGCTCTACTGAAAACCTTTGCTTTACTGAAAACCAATTTTATTACAGTTATTCTCTTTTGTACCTAATATTTAAAATAAACATTAAGATTATAATACATCTTGAACTGATGAGCTTTCAGCAATTAATATCATTATACATCAAATATTCAGTTTAAGTTATTAGTTCTTTCTAAAGTTGTTCAAGACGAATATAGTTTCACTACAAACAAGAGTTTGGATACTGCCCCCTTCCTTAACTGTAAATAATAACCAAAAGCCTACTGCATCATTGGCGCTTAACTGAAAACGAATTATACTAAAAATATTTTCTTTTCCTGTTCTTACAGCATTGAAAATAAAAATCAAATTACAGTGAAATAAAGTCTTGGGTGATGGATCTTTCAACAATTAATATCATTATACGTCAAATATTCAATTTGATGTTGTTTATACTTTTCAAGGCTGTTCAAGACGCATATAGTTGTCAGTAAAGCGCCAATGACTCAGTAGGTTTTAGACTTTTACAGTGAGAGAAGGAGGCGATACCAAATTCTTGTTTGTAGGGATTTTTGTTCGTTTCAAGCTTGATTTGCGTATTCAATTTAAGTTTCACTCGTTTTAGGATTTATTCATTCATTTACATTAATATCTATTGTGTGTTTGTTTGCATTGATTGTTTATTTAATTTCTGTTCGTTTTAAATTTCATTTATACTTCAATAGTAAAATATTTTTTTTTTTTCGTTTGAAGCTTGATTTTCATATTCAATCTAAGCATTACTCGCTTTAAGATCTATTTATTCATTTATATTATTACTTGTTGTATGTTTTTTGCTATGATTGTTTATTTAATTTCTGTTCGTATTGGGTCTCATTTATTCTTTGATAGTAGTTTCTGAGTTTGAATTTTAACAGGTATTTGTATCTGTTAAGCTGAAGTTTAGAATGGCCTTTACTTTTCTTTGAAAAACTTATTTTTCGGAAAGTTTTTTTAATTAGTTTTTGCTTGTTTTTGATTTTTGGTTACAAGAATTTTAAAATTTAAGAATTTTGGAATTTTAATTTCTGTTTGTTTTGGGTTTCATTTATTCTTTAATAGTAATTTCTGGTCTTTTTGAGTTTGAATTTTAACAGGTATTTGTATCTGTTAAGCTGAAGTTTAGAATGGCCTTTACTTTTCTCTGAAAAACTTATTTTTCGGAAAGTTTTTTTTTTTTTTTTTTTAAAACGAACAGTATGTATTCTCTGATTTTGATCAAGATCATAATTGCCAGAAAAGCTTTTTTTGCACTCACCACACTGGTATTACTTTTCATTAGTCCAAATACTCAGGTTTTGAATACAGTTCTGTTTTTTTTTTTATTATTTCATAGACTCATTTATTTTATAAACAACTATCGTAGCCGTGGCCGAAGCCATGAACAAATAGCGCTGTTTAGTACATTGCATAAAACTTGTCTCTGGTGATTTAAATAACTGACAAAACAAGGCACAAATGAATTGCTGGGACGGGTTGTTCGACACTTTGGCGACACTAGTTGGTTTTTATGGCGGGCGTTGGCGGTGATAGGTGCAGGTGGGGGAAGCAACGAACTGTGTTTCTGGGACGAAAGAAGGGACTGCCCCAAATTGAACATCAACTGCAAGCGCCTATCACGCAACGTTGGCAGTCATAAGGTACTAAGGGCAGCCTCATAAGAGTTGTATTTCAGGCCTAGTATCACTTTCACTGCCCGTTTTTGAATGGCCTCCAGATCTTCACTTAGGTGATCAATATTATGAGCCTCAGGGCCCCTCACAGGACACGCATATTCTAGGATAGGGCGCACATATGTGACGTAAACCGTCTTCAGCTGACTTTGTGAGAAACCCAGTCGGCGCAAGGTAATTAGCGACCGTAGTACGCAACTACCTTTTTTCACCAGACCAGCGATGTGCGCGCTAAATGAACAGTCGACATTGAAAGTAACCCCGAGAATCGCTGAGGTTGAGGCGGTAGGTTACCACGGATCTGGGCATGAGAAGTCACGCTTAAGAGGATTAAACCTCATGACTTTTGTTTTTATTCACATTAAGCTGGTGGTCATTAATGCTACGCTGCTCGAGATAGGATTTACCGATCTCACTGCTGAACTGGAGATACACGTCTGACTTTTCAGCAAGATATTTCAGAAGTAGGGATATATCGTCCACGTATTTGAATCTGCCTTCAAACTCGAGGATAATGTAGTTAATTACCACTAAAAACAAAAGAGCTGCCAGCTTAGTGCCTTGCGGTGCGCCACACGTCAGTTCAGCCCACTCGGAGTTTAAGTCACTTGGGAAGAGGGCATAGACATACTGGTAGCGGTTAAGCACAAAAATTAACAACTAAGAGCAAAATATGCTTCCTAGCGACCATCTTTTTGAGGTTATTTGCTGCTGTATAATAGCGGATCAAGTCAAAGGCCTTACGATAATCGACTAAAAGCAGGTTAACGAGGCTACTGCCTTTGTCCAACCCCTCGGTAATCAGGTGGTAAAGACGTACTAGATAATGCGTCGTACTACTCCCTTTCAAGCAACCGTACTGAAACAGATCAAGGGCTGGCTGAACTTGGGCTAGGAGCTCTCTATAAATAATGGAATCGGTCACTTTAGCCTTATTAGGCGTAATAGAAATCGGACGAAGCTAATCACAGGATTTTGGGTCTTTGACTTTGGGTAAGACAAGCACGTAGGCTTTTTTCCAAGCACTCGGGAATTTGCCTTGAACGAATGATTGATCACTGATAAGAGTGCTTTTGCTAGAAACATAAATATTCCCTTAAAAGTTTAATTGGCAGTTCTCCTGGATAAGAAGCACAGTTGCTCTTCAGCTTTTGAAGTTCTTTATACACCGTGAACTCGGATACCTCAACGATTGTATCTTCAGAGACGTCAGCAATGAGGGCTTCGATTTCGGCTTCGGTGAAGGACGGGTGATTAGTACAGATTGAAGTGAAAAAGGCGTTCACTTCAGCTGATTTTATCAGCATTCTGTCATCTTTCTGTATTTTAACGTCACTGGTGGTAAGTTTACCGGTAAGACGCTTGACATCAGAGTGCCACTTGCGGGACTCACCTTGAAGGAGAGGCGAGATTTTGTCATGAACGTACCGTTTCTTCTGCGCTGCTCGTAACAGTTTAACAATGCGGTTACGAAGTTTGTTTGCTCTAACAATATCACCAATGCGATGTACCTGGCAGCAAGTTAACATAAGCATCTTGAGATCTGGCGTTACCCAAGGTTTGTCAGTGTCACTAACAGTTATTTTTTTCTTAGGGAAATGTTCATGATATTTACATAACAGCAAAGAGTTGAAAGTATCACTTTATGGTCGAGATCTGTCAAAGAGCAAATCTCATCAAAGTCAAACGTCCCAATCCACTGTCTGAAGGGACGAATTGCCTCTTTAGTTATAGGTCGAGTGGCAATTTTTACTTTACTTGGTGCTGGAAGGCCAAGTTTGGCCTTCCAAAGAAGTGTCTTATGGTCGGAGTTATGCAATGGATCGAGAGAGCAGGGTACTTCGTAATAATCGGGAATGTTTGTGAAAATAAGGTCTAATATACTACCCCTGACGTGCGTTGGGACTGAGACAACTTGCTTGAGATCAAGCATGCTGGAGACCCATGCCTTATTACTCTGATTGAAATCTCCAGCGATTACAAAAGCAGGCGCTGCGTGTTTGCGGTGTAGGTCATCAGTACAGTTTTGGATATACTGGATCAGTTCTTTCCTGTTCTTTGCACTCTAGGGGTAGCAAACTTCGGTTACAACCAAGCACGAAAATCGCTTTGATAGGTGCTTTGGTTTGCATTCGACCCATATTACTTCATGGCATGAGACACTGGGCTGACTTAGCAATTTACAAGGTAAGTCTTCCCGAAAGTACAGGCCAACCCCGCCGCCTCGTCGGGTAATCCCTCTGTCGCGTCTCGTATTAAAAAAAACGCTTGTACCCTTTGATATGCCCGGTTTCATCGTTAATATCCCAACATTCTGTGATCACAGCAATGGGGAAACTCGTCTGTTTGAGAACTACTTCAAGTTCGTCGGTTTTGTTGTTAAGCGATCGGGCATTACATACTAGGATATTGGGCAGCCTGCACTTCGCCAAAAAATCCCAGGTGGTAGGGGAGGTGGGTTGCTTGACAGCGACGATACTGGGTCATCATACCACGGACGGAGCATAGGAGGGATTTCACTAGGAGGGATGCATTTAACTACTGTCAGAATACGTTCCCTTGCCGTTCTGAGAGACCTCGCTCTCGTGTTAGAAACGAGAACAGGTATGGCACAATTTTGATTTGTCTGGCCTCTTCTTTTTCCTCTGTAGCTACGGTTGAATCGCTGTTGACTTGTAGTGGCATCTGGCGGCTTTCTCAACAGTCGAAAGAGCCGTAAGTTAACGAATATAGATGGCGCCACTGTCAGACGAGATGAATTCAGTTCGTATAAGTCAGCTTTTGCGTACTTTAATGCCATCGTTAGTGCACTAATGAAAACTAGGACATTCAAATTTTCGAGTATACAAACCCTCACAGCAGAAAAACCACGAGAAAAACACAAATCAAGCTATACTTGGACGACGCCCAGGCTGCTATTTGAGCGCTCTGAAACGTCATCTCTTTCCAAAAGATTTCATCCTTTTGTCAATGAATTTCATTCTTAAAATTGGCTACTTCTTCAACATACTTGCTATCCAGTTTATTCAGCAGAACTGTCATATCTTCGTATGTCAGTTTGTTCTCAGAAGAGGTCATGGAAGAAATAATTTAATTTGGCAAATCAGTTTTAATTAATTTATCTTGAGAGTAATCGGTTTTATTTGTCAGCACGAGCTCGTTGTCAGATGCTACATATTTTATAGAAGTCGACATAACTATGGATTAGTTTCTGATGTCGAACTTCGTTTTGGGGTTGAGAAGCCCTGGAAAAGATAAATCCATACTTAAAAGCAAATTGTCTGTTCAAGCACTCGCATTAATTTAGTTGGTGTTCCATAATGAAACAAAATTGGTTTGCTTTGAAGATTTGCGATTATTTATGAAAGTGGTGAACATTTTAATTCTTTCATTTTGAAGTGATTCGCCTTTTAGAAAAGAAAATATCTTTTAATTTTCTGTCACATAGGTGGCTACCATTTCTATATGCCGAAATTTTCTTCGAATTATTTTGACAACAAAGACGAGCAGGAAAGAGTAACAAGCATGTCAAAGACTCTAACCGCTGAAAGAAGAAGAAGAAGAAAAGCCAAGAGAGATTCGTGTCTCATACTTCCACGCTTAAAAGTGCTTTTTAATTCCATTGCCTGGATTATGTGACTCTTTACATTACTCCTTATTTCTTGAGATATATGTAACTCTGCTTTTTCAAAAATCTGCCTGCCCGGAATTTAATTCCGGTGATGAAATTAAGTGAAAGCGTCTCCATAATAATTCAGTCAAGAAGAAGAAGAAAAAAAATGTGCCTGCATGTGTAAAATGATATGATGGTTGAGCCTGGCACTATTTTAAGCCACTAAAAAGAACGGATTCAATGCAATGACCAATGGCCCTAGCTAGTAGTATCAGGAAGGGGACGAAAAATGAAAAATGAAGATCTAAAAACCAATTTTAAACTTTTCCTTTATCAGCTAGTTTGAAAAGGATGGTTTTAGTGGTTCTTTCCTAGTCAGAAATAATGCTATAGCCTTAGTAAAGAGTCAAGTAGCTTCAATGTTTCATTTTTTCCCATGGCCACTTCGTATGGAAGGAGCTGTTATTAAAACTTTGGAGGAGACTCGTTTGATTGGAAATTAAAAGGTCTAGTGCCCTTTTTAAGAGTTACAAGTGATTGGAGGGCAACCAGTTCTTCTCATGTGCCCTCTTTTACAACCTGGTTCCCATAGACATTCAATCAAAGTTTTGAGGTGACCAGTTTGCCCAAAATAGTCGAACGCTCCAGTAAGTATGCCTCCGGGGACGAGGTGACGCCACAGCCCGTGGGGTAAGATTTTGGTCTTTGTTGTCGAATCAGAAATGAGATCTTAGGGATCATTTGGTATGCCAGGATTCAATGACCTCCCCAAGGGTATACTCTAGAAACAACACGCGTACCTGAGTGAACTACAAGACGTTGTGTGAACCCTAGTTTCTTATGATCGGCAATATCTCAGGAATTACTTTAGGGACGAACTTCTAACTTTCAGGAAGGGTCAGGAGAAGGTCATGTGGATCTCACATTTTGACTTGGAGGAGGGAAAATCAAATAATGAAAAATCACTCTATGTTTATGGGTCGTCGAAGCCGTATATCTGTAATATCTCCGGAGTGGCTTGGAGGGGGGGGGGGGTTGAAGTTGAGACTGTCTGTTTTTTTTTAAGGAAAGGAAGGGGTAGGAATGGGCTAGGGGACCTCTAGTTTTATACTAAGTTTTTGTCTCTCACTCAAGCAAATTTTTATGCTATAAGCTCCCATGGGACTTGTAATCTGTTCACAATTAATTAGCAAGGCAAATCATAACACTCAAGAATTTTAATTTGGCCCTTCGGGGTTGGGATAGTAATTTTTGAAATAAATGTCATATCTACAGTGTGTTAGGTTATCCAAATGACATATACGTAATATTGCGGGAACTGCTTGGGGTATCAAGTTGAAACTTTCCGGGAGGGCTGGGGAAGGAGAAGTAAGCGGATATTAAACTATAATTTTGTAATAAAGGTAGAAATAAAAGAAAAGAATTCATGGATTAAACCCAGTGAAACCTGTAAAATCAGAGGTTTTATGGTTCAGCCCCGCTACAATCCTTGTTATCAAAATACCATGTCATTAATATTTGGGGAATAGCTGGGGAATGGGGTTGAAAGTTTCAGATAGTACAAAAAAGAAAGGAGGAGGGGCAGAGGGGCCTAAAATTTTGTTTTGGGGGAGTGGGTTACTGAAACATTAATGTCTCTGATCTACCTAAACGTACTATAAGTCCCTATGGGAATTATAATTTATTCAGGACTAAACAGCATGGCAATTCAAAAGATGCTATTTGATCTGAGGTTCTCAAAACGGTTTGCCCGCAATATCCCTGGATTTGCTCGGGACACCAAGTCGAAACTTTCAGTAAGTGTTCATGGGTAGAAGTTTGAGAAGACAGAGAGGTAAAAAGGTTTTTATTCGATCCAATTAAAAATTTTACCGCAGGAAGTGAATTACCGATATAAACTGTAAACCCCCAAAGTGTAGCCAGTTCATCGAAATTCCATATCTGCATTATGGGGGAGGAGTCGAGTTGAAATTTTATGAGTCTTGGGGGGCTAAATAGATCTCCAATTTTGCATTGTGTGAAGATTAGAGGTAAACCAAAAGAAACAGTATCCAGTTTATCTAAATGCGTATCTGCGTTATCTTGGGAACGCAGATGGGAATCAAGCTGAAACGTATTGATAAGCCCCTATTCAAATTTATTCACAGTGAAGTTGTGACGCCTGTCAAATGGCAGCATGAGCAGATTGAGGCAGACTATTGAAATAGTATATCTGTGAAATCTCAGATGCAACGAGGGGGGGGGGGGGGGGTAAAGCTCAGACAGTTTTGTTGAGGGTAAAAGGAACTCAAGGAATATGTATTGGGAAAGTGATGAAACTGAAAAACATTTGTTGTTTCCTAAATATTGGTTCATCTGAAAAAGGACCTACAATTGTGTCTGTTAAAAGCTTGAAAATGAAATCCATAAGCTGTTAGGTCAATGGGACCCTGATGCAAAGAAAAAACTTGAAATAAATTTTTCTAGTGCATAATTTTCTTTCTAATGGTTCTTTTTAGTGCAGCGCATTTAGAGCAGTTTATTTTTAGTGCAGCCCTTAGAAGTTAATAATTGGTACTCAAGGTCTTGGTAAGTTCAATATAAATAAAGCAAAAAACAAACAAATTATTCAAGCAAAATTTGAATTTCTATTTTCTATTTTCTCTTTAAAAAAGCCAGTGCATTTACAAATAATTTAAATAGAATAGAAACAAAAACGAGTACTTCTTAAATTGAAATAAAATGAAATTGAAACAAAAGTGAGTCTTCAATCGCAGAATAATCTTTCTAAAAGTATTGAATGTTAGCTATATTTTAATTTTGCCCTTAGAGGCCAATAATTTCTGTAACTATAATAAGGTCTTGGTAAGCTCAATAACGTATAATAACACAGCGAAAATATATCTGATTTTATATAGTGTAATACAACTACTACTACCACTAGCAACTTACCGCAGCACTAAGCCGCCTGAGGCCAACACAGCTACGCACGCTCCTCCTCCTCCCCAATCTATTCAAAGCCTCCCTTTTTACACCCGCCCACGAAGTTCCCATTCCCTTTAAATCTTTCTTTATGACGTCCTCCCACCCCAGACGAGGACGACCTGCTTTCCGTTTAGCCCTTGACGGTTGGCCAAAAAAAACAATCTTCGGCAATCTGTCATCCTTCATCCGCACAACGTGCCCTAGTGTAACAATCTGTAGTGTATTAAGGAGTAGAAAATTCGAGTGATTGGAAAAAAAAACAATAAAACAACTTATGGTGAATTAGAAAACAGTCGAATCGTAACACTCGAGTTATGGTTGCTTAGAATATAGCAAAATATACGTTCTTGATTCTTTATTTATTACAGAACTTTAGCGTCTTTTTATTTCCATTTTTGGTTTTGTGGAAACCTAAAGAACATGCAAAAATCCTACACATTCAGATTGATGAGTTTGCAGTATTACCAAAATAATTTTTATGGAGAATAAATATTGTATGAAGGTTTTTGCTTTATCATAGGCAGCACAATCGCGCTGCCTAAGTAAAGAACGATGTTGGCACAATATATTATTTTTTTTTTCTTTTTCCATACCAGGGCACTTCGTATCGAAGTAGTTGTCGTAGAAACTTGGAAAAGGGCTCATTCGATTGGAGATTGGAACGGCTAGTGCCCTTTTTAATAGTCGAAAGAGATTGGAAGGCAACAAACACCCCTTCCACGCCCACCATTTCCCCAAACACATCCAATCGAAATTTTGAGATAGCCGTTTTGTTCGGCGTAGTTGATTTCCAGATAGAACTTATGTTTTTAAGGAGGACACTCCCCCACAGTCCTCAGGGCAAGGGTTTTAAGTTATGCCCTGGGTTCGTATAAGAACGATGTTGGAACAATGTATTATTTTTATTTTCTTTTTTCCATACCAGGGCACTTCGTATCGAAGTAGTTGTCGTAGAAACTTGGAAAAGGGCTCATTCGATTGGAAATTGGAACGGCAAGTGCTCTTTTTAATAGTCGAAAGTGATTGGAAGGCAACAAACACCCTTTTCACGCCCACGATTTCCCCAAACACATCCAATCGAAATTTTGAGATAGCCGTTTTGTTCGGCGTAGTTGATTTCCAGATAGAAATTATGTTTTTGAGGAGGACGCTCCCCCACAGCCCTCAGGGCAAGGGTTTTAAGTTATGCCCTGGGGGCATATAAGGTTTTTATAGAAAGCTTTGTCGTAGAAACTTCAAAAAGGGCTCATTCGATTAGAAATTCAAAGAGCTAGTGCCCTTTTCAATAGTCGAAAGTGATTGGAGAGCAACTAACCCCCCTCTCACGCCCACCATTTCTTCAAACATATCCAATCGAAATTTTGAGATAGCCATTGCGTTCAACGTAGTTGAAAGTTCTGGAAATTAGATCTTTGAGGATGACAACCCCCCCCCCCCACATTCTTCAGGACAAGGGCTGTAAGTTATGCCCTGGGGTCATATAAGGTTTTATAGAAAGCGTTGTCGTAGAAACTAAAAAGGGGTCATTCGATTGGAAATTGAAAAAGCTAGTGCCCTTTTTAATAGTCGAAAGTGATTGGAAGGCAACTAATACCCCTTCCACACCCACCATTTCCCCAAACACATCCAATAAAAATTTTGTGATAGCCATTTTGTTCAACGTAGTTTAAAGTTCTGTAAATTATACCTTTGAGCAGGACATTCCCCCCACAGTCTTCAGGACAAGGGTTATAAGTTATGCCTTGGGGTATATAAGGTTTGCATTGAAAGCTTTGTCGTAGAAACTTCAAAAAGGGCTCATTCGATTAGAAATTCAAAGGGCTAGTGCCATTTTTTCATTGTCGAAACTGATTGGAGGGCAGCTAACCCCCTTTTCACGCCCACTATTTATCCAAACTCATCCAATCAAAATTTTGAGATAACCATTTTGTTCAACGTAAATTGTTAGTTCTGGGAATTAGGTCTTTGAGGATGACAACCCATCCCCCTCAGAGCCCTCAGGGCAAGGGTTACAAGTTATGCCCTGGGGGCATATAAGGTTTTTACTGAAAGCTTCGTCATAGAAACTTGAAAAAGGGTGCATTCGATTGGAAATTCTGAGGGCTAGTGACCTTTTTAATAGTCGAAAGTGATTGGAGGACAACTAACTCCCCTATCGCGCCCACCTTTAAGGATGACAACCTCCCCCTCCCCCCACAGCCCTCAGGGTAAGGGTTGTAAGTTATGCCTTGGGGGAATATAAGGTTTTTATTGAAAGTGTTGTCGTAGAAACTTCTAAAAAGGCTTATAAGATTGGAAATTGAAATCGCTAGTGCCCATTTTAATAGTCGAAAGTAATTGGAGGGCAACTAATCCCTCTCTCACGCCCACCATTTCCCCACTTATATACAATCAAAATTTTGAGATAGCCATTTTTTTTATTTTTTGCACGTAGTTGAAAGTTCTGGGAATTATCTCTTTGTGGATGACAACCACCCCCATCCCCAAAGCCCTCAGGGCAAGCGTTGTAAGTTATGTCTTGGGGGCTTATGAGGGTTTTATAGAAAGAGTTGTCGTAGAAACTTCAAAAGGGGCTCATTCGATTTGAAATTGAAACGTGTAAAGGTCTTTTTAATAGTCGAAAGTAATTGAAGAGCAACTAACCCACCTCTCACGCCCACCATTTTCCCAAACACATCCAATCAAAATTTTGAGATATTCATTTTGTTCAACGTAGTTGAAAGTTCTGGAAATTAGGTCTTTGAGGATGAAAACCCTCCCCTCCCCCCACAACCCTCAGGGCAAAGGTTGTAAGTTATGCCCTGGGGGCATATAAGGTGTTTATAGAAAGCGTTGTCGTAGAAACTCAAAAAGGGTTCATTCGATTGGAAATTGAAAGGACTAGTTCCCTTTTTAATTGTCGAAAGTGATTGGAAAGCTTGATAGTTTTATATTAAAGATCGATCTGGGTACAATGTATCATTTTTTTTTTTTTTTTTTTTTTTTTTTTTTTTTTTTTTTTTTTGACCAGGGCACTTCGTATCGAAAGAGTTTTCGTAGGAACTTCGAAAAGGGCTCATTAGATTGAAAATAGAAAGGACTTATGCCCTTTTTAATAGTCGAAAGTGATTGGAGGGCAACTAGTCCCCCTCCCACTCCCAGCCTCCCATTTTCCCATTATGTTTTAAAACTAAATGTTGCCAAAAAACAAAATATAATTGTTTTTACTTGTATAACTTTGATAAATCAAATATTATTAATATTTTGATTAATAAATATCAGTATGTGTATATTAAACTGGCAATCCACATTCATTTGTATTTTTAACTCGTTAATTTCTGCTCGTTTTGACTTTGACTCAGTTATTTATTGTAATTTCTATTCTTTTTGGGTTGCATTTGTTTATTGATGCTGATTTGTGGTAGTTTCACGCTTGGTAGGTTATTTTATTTTTGTTCATTTTTGTTTTAATGGAGTTCTTTACTTTTCTTTGAAAAACTTCTTTTGTGGAATTTTTTTTTTTAATTCAATTCTGTTCCTTTTATATTGACATAGTCTTTTCAGGGAAAAAGAAAATAATAGTTTAAATCTTTTCTTTTTTTTAGACTTTATAGTTTGGCCTAATATTTGTATGCTGGTGAAAATTTTTAAGCAACTTTTAACAACATACACCCTTTTAAAAACCTGGACTCAAATTGTAGTGTTTAATTTAGTTTAATACCTTAAGCTATTTTGATATGCTTAAATTTTAAGAGCAGACGTAGTAACAGAAGTAGCCCCGCAAGTTTGAACATAATACCCTCAGTCGTTCTTGGGATACTGCTGAGATACCCTATTGGGAATTAGCATTAACACAGTGCATTTTGATTTAATCTTAAGGCAACATTTGGTTTTTAAACATAATGGACAAATGGGAGGGTGGGCGTGGAAGAGGGATTAGTTGCCCTCCAATCACTTTCAATTATTAAAAAGGGCACTAGCCCTTTCAATTTTCAATCAAATGAACCCTTTTCGAAGTTTGTACGACAACTCCTTCGATACGAAGTGCCCTGGTCTAAAAAAAAAACTTTATTACATTGTTCCCACATCGCTCTTTACTATATCCTCAAAGACATAATTTCCGGACCTTTCAACTACGTTGAACAAAATAGCTATCTCAAAATTTTGATTGGATGTGTTTTGGGAAATGGTGGGCGTGAGAGGGGGGTTAGTTGCTCTCCAATCACTTTCGACTGTTGAAAAGGGCACTAGCCTTTTCAGTTTCCAATCAAATGAGCTTTTGTTGAAGTTTCTACGACAATACTTTCTATAAAACCTTATTTGACCCCATGGCATGACTTACAACTCTTGACCTGAGGGTTCTGAGGGGGTTATCATCCTCAAAGACCTAATTTCCAAAACTTTCAACTACGTTGAACAAAATGAATATTTCAAAATTTTGATTGCATGTGTTTGGGGAAATGGTGGGCGGGAGAGGGAGGTTATTTGCCTTCCAATTACTTTCAACTATTAAAAAGGGCACTAGCCCTTTGAATTTCCAAATGAATGAGCGCTTTTTCTAATTTTTACGACAACGCTTTTTATAAAAACCTTATATGCCCCCAGGGCATAACTTACAACCCTTGCCCTGAAGACTGTGGGGGAAGTGTCCAGCTCAAAGATATAGTTTCCAGACTATTCAACTGCGTTGAACAAAATGGCTATCTCAAAATTTTGACTGGATGTGTTTGGGGAAATGAATATCCTGGAAGGGGTGTTAGTTGCCCTCCAATCACTTTCAATTATTAAAAAGGGCATCAGCCCTTTCAATTTTCAATCAAATGAGCCCTTTTCGAAGTTTCTACTACAACTCCTTCGATACGAAGTGCCCTGGTCTAAAAAAAAAAAAAACTATAGTACATTGTACCCACATCGCTTTTTACTATAAAAATTTCAAGCCTTCCAATCACTACGACGACACTTTCTATAAATACCTTATGTGCCCCCAGGGCATAAATTAGAAACCGTGCTCTGAGGGCTGTGAGGGGGGTTGTCATCCTCAAAGACCTAATTTTCAGAACTTTCAACTACGTTGAACAAAATGGCTATCTCAAAATTTTGATTCGATGTGTTTGGGGAAATGGTGGGCGTGAGGGGGCATTGGTTGCTCTCGAATCACTTTCAACTATTAAAAAAGGCACTAACCCTCTCAATTTCCAATCGAATGAGCCCTTGTGAAGTTTCTACGACAACGCTTTCTATAAAAACCTTATATGCCCCCAGGACATAACTTACAACCCTTGCCCTGAGGGCTGTGAGGAGGTTGTCATCCTCAAGGACCTAATTTCCAGAACTTTCAACTACGTTGAACAAAATCGCTATCTCAAAATTTTGATTGGATGTGTTTGGGGAAATGTTGGGCGTGAATGGGTTTAATTGCCCTCCGATCACTTTCGACTATTAAACAGGATGCTAGCCCTTTCAATTTCCAACTGAATGAGCTCTTTTCGAAGTTTCTATAACAACGCTTTCTATAAAAACCTTATATGCCCTCCCAGGGCAAAACTTACAACTCTTGCCGTGATGGCTGTGGGGGGAGTGTCATCCTCAAAGACCTAATTTCCAGAACTTTCAACTACGTTGAACAAAATAGCTATCTCAAGATTTTGATTGGATGTGTTTGGGGAAAAGGTGGGCGTGAGAGGGGGGTTACCTGCCCTCCAATCACTTTCGACTATTAAAATGGCACTAGCCCTTTCAATTTCCAGTCGAATGAGCTCTATTTGAAGTTTCTACGACACGCTTTCTATAAAAAAAAACTTATGTGCCCCCATGTTATAACTTAAAACCCTTGCCCGGAGGGCTGTGGGGGGAGTGGCATCCTCAAAAACATAATTTCCGTACTTTTTAACTACGTCAAACAACTTGGCTGTCTCAAAATTTTGATTGGATGTGTTTGGGGAAATGGTGGGTGTGAGAGGGGTACAAGTTTTCCTCCAATCACTTTTGACTAGTAAAAAGGGCACAATCCCTTCTAATTTGTAATTGAATGAACCCTTTTCGAAGTTTTAGGACAACTCCTTCGATACGAAGTGCCCTGATCTAAACAAAAATAAATACATTGTGCCAACATTGTTCTTTCTATAAAAACCTTATATACCCCCGGGGCATAACTTACAACTCTTGTCCTGAGGGCTGTAGGGGGGTTGTCATCCTCAAAAACATAATTGCCAGACCTTTCAACTACGGTGAAAAAAATGTCTATCTCTAAATTTTGATTGGATGTGTTTGGGGAAATTGTGGGTGTAGTTGGGTGTGTGGGTGTAGTTGGGTGTGGGTGTAGGGGGGGGGGAGTAGTTGCCCTCCAATCACTTTCAACTATTAAAAAGGCCACTAGCCCTTTGAATTTCCAATCGAATAAGCCCTTTTTGAAGTTTTTACGAAAACACTTTCTATATAAACCTTATATGCCCTCAGGGCATAACTTACAACCCTTGCCTTGAGGGGTTTGGGGGGTTTGTCATCCTCAAGGACATAATTTCCAGGATTTTCAACTACATTGAACAAAATACCTACCTCAAAATTTTGATTGGATGTGTTTTGGGAAATGGTGGGCGTGAGAGGGGGGTTAGTTGCTCTCCAATCACTTTCGACTGTTGAAAAGGGCACTAGCCTTTTCAGTTTCCAATCAAATGAGATTTTGTTGAAGTTTCTACGACAATACTTTCTATAAAACCTTATTTGCCCCCATGGCAGGACTTACAACTCTTGACCTGAGGGCTCTGAGGGGGTTATCATCCTCAAAGACCTTATTTCCAAAACTTTCAACTACGTTGAACAAAATGAATATTTCAAAATTTTGATTGCATGTGTTTGGGAAATGGTGGGCGTGAGAGGGAGATTATTTGCCTTCCAATTACTTTCAACTATTAAAAAGGACACTAGCCCTTTGAATTTCCAATTGAATAAGCCCTTTTTCAAGTTTTTACGACAACGCTTTTTATAAAAACCTTATATACCCCCAGGGCATAACTTACAACCCGTGCCCTGAAGACTGTGGGGAAAGTGTCCAGCTCAAAGATATAGTTTCCAGACTATTCAACTGCGTTGAACAAAATGGCTATCTCAAAATTTTGACTGGATGTGTTTGGGGAAATGAACATCCTGGAAGGGGTGTTAGTTGCCCTCCAATCACTTTCGACTATTAAAAGGGCACTAGCCATTTCAATTTCCAATCGAATGAGCCCTTTTTGAAGTTTCTACGACAACGCTTTCTATGAAAACTTTATTTGCCCCCAGGGCGTAACTTACAACTCTTACCCTGAGGGCTGTGAGGGGGAGATGTCATCCTCAAAGACCTAGTTTCCAGAACTTTCAACTACGAAGTTTCTACGACAAAGCTTTCTTTCTCAACCCTTGCCCTGAGGGCTGGGGGGGGGGTGTCCCTCGAGTTATGGCTGCTTAGAAAATAGCAAAATATACGTTCTTGATTCTTTATTTATTACAAAACTTTAGGGTCTTTTTATTTCCATTTTTGGTTTTTTGGAAACCTAAAGAACATGCAAAAATCCTACACATTCAGAATGATGAGTTTGCAGTATTACCAGAATAATTTTTTAGAAGAGTAAATATTGTATGAAGGTTTTTTCTTTATTTTCAGAAAATAAAGATAGTCTACAGTTTTCATCTTTAGTGTCCAATTCCTTCAGTTTTGAAAATTATTTAGACAAAGCCTGGTGTGAGCGTTGCCAGCAATATAACAGGGCTCAGCAAACAAGAAAAATCGAACGTCTACCAGAGGTCTTGACTATAAACTGTGATATAACAACAGAAGACGTGGGTATCTTTCAATTAGTAGTGACTTCCGCTCTCTCCTCTCTCACTCACTCTTTCACTTTCTTTCTTTCTCCTCTCTCTCTCTCTCTCTCTCTCTCTCTCTCTCTCTCTCTCTCCTCTCTCTCCTCTCTCTCTCTCTCTCTCTCTCGTCTCTCTCTCTCTCTCTCTCTCTCTCTCTCTCTCTCTCTCTCTCTCTCTCCTCTCTCTCTCTCTCTCTCTCTCTCTCTCTCTCTCTCTTTCTATCACCCTCGTTCTTTTTCGATCAATTTTTGAGTGTAGCAACCTAAAAATAGCTCTTAGGTAAGATAAAAGAATATGGTAATAAGCTCCCTTTTTATCATGTGCAGTAAATACGGTTCATGCTCATTTATATTCACCATCACCCCCTCTGAAGATTAGTTCAATGTCATTGACTTTTTTTTATATTGTGGCCCTGCATCCTATCTAAAGAATTACTAAATATCTTACATGGTAACTACTTATGCAGCTGGTAATTATTTGATTGCTAAACCTTGTGCCAAATTATAATATCAATAATTGCACGGTAAATTTTCCAAGCACATATATATCGTAAACGTGTATTTTGATATGTGGTGGCCTGTTTTGCTTTGTGTTATGCAGTATGTTTTTTTTTTAGAATTCAAGCCAAGATTTTCACCTAGTCACCATAAGAGTCCACCCTCTTTTATTCTAACCATTTTTCACTAATCAAAAGGTTTAGTTTTTGGCATCCATGGTGAATTTTCAACTGATACCCAAGCACAATACCTGTACTCACAGACAAAGATTCTATTTTGTCTTGGGAATAAGGGAAATCAGTGACTGAATTGAAGAATTATCACAAAAGTCTCTTCATGGTTTTGTTCACCCTCTTATATTTTAAAAAATATGTGAAAAGATACTAATCACTATTATACCGCTTAAGTGAGAGGAACCGAATTTATGGTGAGGATTGGGTGCAATTTGAATCTTTTTGGGTATATTCACTTTGTGGAGATTACAAATCTCAGATCATGCAAATTTAAAATTATTTAATGATTATAGTTCAAAGAAGGTAGAACATGAATACTCTACTAAAAATTCGTTGTGTAATTTTTGGGGGGAGGGATGGGGATTTAAATGATAAATTGGATATCTTTATATTTTATAACTAAATAGGAAAAGAGATCTGATCTTTGTTTTTCATATATCTCTTTTGAAGTATCAACTTCTGCTTCAAAATAGTTTCTTTTTCCTGCCACTTCTCATAGAAGGCTCATCATAGGACCTTTGGAGGGGGCTGATTCGGTCAGAAACTGGAAGTTCTAGTGCCCTTTTTAAAGGGTAAAAGACATTTTAGGGCAATTAGCCTTCTAATTCCTTCTTCAGCTCCCCAGTTGGTCTCCATATCATTTCCTTATTAAAAATATTTGATTGCCGACCCTATTCTTAGTGCCGACGACCTTACCTCTATTCTGTATAGTAAAAATATGGACCACCCCTGGATGGGTATTCTTTTTTGAATCGTCTGTAGTAGGTGTGATGTGTTTTTTGTGTAAAGTAGTTATTTTCTTCTCTTTTATCTCTTTTTTTTATATTTCATCAGTTTCACTTTGTGTGTTATGGGTAATAAAGTATTTTATTCATTCATTTACTTTATGTGTTCATTAAGAGAAACAAAAAGGAAATAAAATGACAGAAAAGTCGTACAATTAATATGTGCCTGACCAAGGAATTTCAGACACAAGATTTAAGACACATACCCTGAAATATTATGCCTAGATTAATTATTATTATATTAACTATTGAAAGTTATCTATCCTATTCTCATTCAAATATTTATAGTTTGGTTTTATTTAACTTAAAATAATATTATTCGTTTTCTGAAGTTAATTATTATTTTTGAATGCAGACTTTAGTTCTACTGCGTCCTGTACTTGAGTCAGACGTGCCGACGAGTGAGAGCAAACAGCTGAAAACACAGAAGATCTGCTGGGATGGAATCAACTGTAAGAATACAATGTGCAAATTTTTGCATCATGACTCTCGTGAATTTCAAAGTAAGCGTTTTGTTAGGTACATACAAAAATCTTTTAAAACCTAAGCTACTTCACAAGGTTCAAAGGATAATTAAGTAGTAAAAAATAAAGGATAATAATTGACAAAATAATAAATAAATGACAATAATTGAAATAATTTAATAGATGACAAAATAATTTTTATTTTGTCGCAAGTTTACTTGTTGTATGATTTAATTGATGCTAATAGAACCGATGAAAACCTTATAAACAGGTGAAACGTACAAAACCAAAACTGAAGAAATTACGATTTTTATGTTTGTTGAATCACTTAATGTTTAGCGTAGCCTACATGTTTCTGACCTTGTACTTTTTTTGTATTCTTTTAAATGGGATAGTGGCTCTATTCAAAATTGTGATAAAATCGGTCATAGCAAGGTCACTAAAATAAGGTCATCAAATAAGGTCACCGGTCATAAATAGGTCACTAAATACCCTTAGTTGGTGGTACTTAGTGACAAACAACGGTGCGTTTATGCATTTTCTTCTTTTTTCTTCTTCTTTTTGGAAAAAAGTTTATTGATAAGATTAGTTGATAGATCTGATAATTTTGCATTCCAGAAAAAAAAAATAATGATTAACCTTTATTTAACTTTGTTTTTTGGCTTCAAAATATAGTCGGATTATTTTCCTTGTATACAGTTTTGCTAAACAAAAAAATTTATTTACTTTCAGTCGAAAACGTAAATGCTTAAATTTTAGACAATATCCATCAGCATTCCTCTAATTTACTTACTTACTTGTACTTGTTGCGGGACCAGATGCGAATGCCTCACCCGGAATCCAGAAGGCTCCGTATGGTTGACTCCCAACTGTCCCAATCTTGTGCTAATTTTTCAGCAGATCGGAGCCTGCATTTCTCCCATCTTCTGCTAAATTTTCAAAGTCTGACAATGGGATCAAAGTCGTTTCTGACAGTTGTCCACAAATTTTTCAGTTAACCGCCTACGCAGGTCTAGCAAAGGAGCTGCTAAAAGCGCTTACTTGATGATACGTTCATTGGATGTTATCAGGGCACGGCTAAGCCAACGCAGTATTCTCTGTTTGACAGTCGTGGTAGGCTCAAAGGTACAGCAACAGTGGCACACATCACTATTTGAGGTTCTGTCAAATTATCACGTTCACAGGGTGTTTTTCGTGTCTACCCGACACGTGTCTACCCTTGATCACCGCTGTCTAGCGGTGGTCAAGACCTCCATATCATGGAGGTGAGACGCCTTCAATGGCCGAGCCTTAACTATGTAGAAGAGAACAGATGTTATATTTGCTTTATACAATCAAATTTTTGTCTTCATGCTAGTCTCCTCTTGGTTCCGTAAATGGCGGCGGAGCTGGGTAAAGATATCCAGGGCTTTGTTTATCCTGTTTTTCAATCTAGGTCACATGCCCTCATCGGTTCTTTTAGTGAGCCAAGTTTGTGTTGATAAGATAAGGTTTTATTTCATTTAAAAATGACTATCAGCACCTTATATGGACCGAAATCACACCTCAGTGTCAATAAATAACAAAAAAACAATCTGAACATAATTTCACATTAAAAATTATCCTCTAAATTTATTTAGCAAAAAATTGCAAAAATATGAAAAAAATAGGCGAAAAAAGAAAAACTTATTAGAGATGACTTCTACTATTTAAATTAAATAGCAATATCCTTTTCCCTTATAACAAGTTGGCGATATCCTAAAAAAAACAAATTGATACCAATAAAGTGATTTTACTTTCTCCTGAGTTTTTGTAACATCGGGCAGTTAGTGTATTATTTTGGTCTTATTTTTTTGGGGGGAGGGGGTATTAATAGTCTGATGAAATTCCTCTCTTATAGCAAATGCTTGGTGGCCTGTATACTTAATAAAAATAGGGCAGTCCAGTCCATCCAAATATTGTTCCAGTGTTCCATCCAAATAAAGGCTGATTATACTATATATAACCAAATATACATAATATATCAAACAGTTCGTGGTAACGAACTGTAAGTAAGGAGCGACCCGGCTCAATGGTAACCGAAACTCTAGAAAACGGGTTTTTGATACCAATAGATACATCAAAAGAATCAGATTTCAATACTGAGTTCAAATATATAACTTTCATCAAGTTTAGTTCTACCAATCAAAAGTTACGCGCCTGAGAAAATTTGGCTGATTTTCGAAAAAAGGGGGAAAGACCCTCTAAAAGTTATAGAACCTCAATGAAAATCACACCTTCATATTCAGCATATCAGAGAACCCTACTGTAGAGGTTTCAAGCTCCTATCTACAAAAATGTGGAATTTTGCATTTTTTTTTTTTGCCAGAAGAAAGATCACGGATGCGTGTTTATTTGTTTTTTTGTTTTTTTTTTTCCCCCAGGGGTGATTGTATCGACCCAGTGGTCCTAGAATATCGTGGGAGGACTCATTGGAACGGAAATTATAAGTTCTAGTGCCCTTTTTAAGTGACCAAAAAATGGAGGGCAACTAGGCCCCCTCCCACGCATGATTTTTCCCAAAGTCACCTGATGAAATTTTGAGATAGCCATTTTGTTCAGCATCGTTAAAATATGATAACTATGTCCCTTAGGATGACTTAATCCCCCGATGTCGCCGGGGGGAGGGCTGAAAGTTATGAACTTTACCCAATGTTAACATATAGTATTGGTTATTAGGAAGTATACAGACGTTTTCAGGGGGATTTTTTCTGGTAGTAGGGGATGGGTGGGTCGGGGGTTATTTGGGAAGATCTTTCCATGAAGGAAGTTTTCATGGGGAAAGGGACATTGCTATGAAGGAGGCGCCGGAATTCCCAGCATTATTTTAAAAAAAGATAAGAAAATAAATATAAAAAAAAAGTTTTCCAACTGAAAATAAGGAGTAACATCAAAACTTAAAACTAACAGAAAATATTACTTGTATGATTGGGTTCACCCCCTAGTCAATACCTCGCTCTTTAAGGCAAAGATTTTTTTAGTACTTTCATAAGAGCTATTTATTCTAAATACGGCCTTTGTGATTAAGGGGTCATTTTTAAAGAATTGGAACAAAATTCGATCTTTAGCTTAAAGAGCGAGGTATTGACTAGGGGGCGAACCCCCGAATATACATATTAAAAATATATGAATATAGAAGTTCGTTACGTAAGTTAATTCGTAAGTTACGTATATTTATTACTAATAAAAACGTTCGTAAATAAAATTAAACAAGTTTCGAGAAAGCCATTTAACCAAATAAAAGTAAAATTAATATGCAAATTTTGTTTTAATTATTCGTGTACGGTGAGCCAAAATCAAAACCTGCATTAATTCGAAAACATTAAAAATTAAATAAAAAAAACAAGTTTATTTAACTGAAAGTAAGGAACGACGTTAAAACTTAAAACAAACAGAAATTATCCTGTATATGACAGGGGCTGTCCCCTCCTCAACGCCTCGCTCTTTACGCTAAAGTTTGACTTTCTCACAACTCTTATTTTTTTAAACAACAAAAAACTTGAGCGTAAAGAGCGAGGCGTTGAGGAGGGGACAGCCCCTTTCATATACGGAATAATTTCTCTTCGTTTTAAGTTTTAACGTCGTTCCTTACGTTCAGTTAAAAAAAAACTTGTTTTTTTTTTATTTAATTCAAATGAAGGCCAGATATTTTAAAGTATTACGGCTAACAATGGAGTGGGTCTTGTAATAAATTAAATTCTGAAAAAAAATGTAAAAGCGAATATTCAAAAATAATCACAAGCCAGTCTTCTCACATAGCAGTGTAGCAATTCATTGTCAGTAATGGGGGGGGGGCTCTTAATTTTTTGGCCAGCCGTCTTGGATAGAATAAAGCCAACGACAGACTCAGTTGATTACAATAAAAGTGCTTAATTCCCGGTAGGCTTTTTAAATGCTGCTTGTTTACTCACCAAATGCTGCTTGTTTACTCACCAAATGCTGCTTGTTTACTCACCAAATGCTGCTTGTTTACTCAAATGTTATTCGTCTTAATTTTAGAATATTGGATTCCTGAGAGGCTTTATCTGAAGCTTGGACCAGATGGAAATGTAGATAAAACTAACACTGAAGATGAAAAGGTAAATATTTATCCGAATAGCTGGACAGACGTAAAGCTTTTTAACCTGAAAACGGTTGTGCGTGTTCCATATGGTCGTATTTTATGCCAGAATTCAAACGCGGATTTCTTTCTAGAATCACGTTCATTTCGATTGCTTTTTAGCTTATTTATAAGTTTCACCTGGTGGCTTATATATAATAAATGGTGGAATTTTAGCTTTTTAACTTGTTAATTTAATTTGAAGCTACTGAAATTAGGGGTAATTCTTGAGCCTTTTGTTGTCATCTGGTTGAAAATTGATTTTTCTCACTATGTCAAGCAATGCATTTTTTATATAAAAAAGAATTGGTCCATGTAAAACAGTCTGGCAACTATTCAACTGGTTTATTGGGGCTATGACATACCGTGATGTGCTGAATTGAAGAATATTCTATTTAGTATTACAGAAAATGGGTTAAAATTCAAGATGGTGGTTTTGGCTGCTACAACACACGGTGTGTTGTCTTTGGTTAGCTAGAGATAAATGTTAGAATTTTGCTAATTTATAGATTAATTGAATTGTAAAAAAAAATGTGTGCAATTAAATGTATTTTTTATATAAAAAGGAATTGGTCCATGTAAAACAGTCTGGCAACTATTCAACTGGTTTATTGGGGCTATGACATACCGTGATGTGCTGAATTGAAGAATATTCTATTTAGTATTACAGAAAATGGGTTAAAATTCAAGATGGTGGTTTTGGCTGCTACAACACACGGTTTTTTGTTTTTGGTTGCCTAGAGATAAATGTTAGAATTTTGCTAATTTATAGATTAATTGAATTGTAAAAAAAATGTGTGCAATTAAAGAAACTGGAACTTTCAGAATTGATTTTATCATTAAATAGCAGCATGAAACAGGACAAAATGAAGATATATTTAGCAAAACTGGAGAAAATATGCAGAATTTTGATAAGCCATCAGGTGAATTTCTTCACTTGGGTTGTGTTAAAACTGATTATGGGGATTTCGATAGGTCTAAAGTTTTGACGTAATCTTACAACATATATTTTAATAAAAAAAAAACATTATTTTGTTTTTAATATTGTCATTAAAAACCAAATACACGAAATTATCAATAAGGTATTTAGGTATAAATTGGAAATGTTGGAAGACCTAGATTTCTCCTAAAGCTAAAAAAAGAAGAAATATACCCCATCTTTTTCTAGTTTTTTTTTCTAAATACTTCATTGAAAGGCCTAATTGATGACTGAAGCATTAAGTTATAAGTTAAGAGTTGTTCCAAAAACTGGAAAATGTTGGAGTGCCAAGAATGTTTAACTAAGCAAAGTTTAACAAGCGCGAAAAGGAAAGAAATGAATTCCAGCTTTTTCCAGGTTATGACAAATCATGGCTGTAAAAGTCTTGCACATTAATAATTGCTAATTTCTTTTTTTACTTTTTTGCGTGATTTTATAAAGTAATAAAATTTTACTGAAATTTTTGTAAATATAAATGTTGGTGTAAAAAGTACCTTTATTTTAAGAGCTTTGTCGTTTGGACACCTAGATGTCAGTATTAATTATGAATTTTATAAGCGACGAATATTTTCTTTTAATACTTTAAAAGAATTTTTCTTTAAAAAAAAAAAAAAATATTTTTTCTTTTAATACTTTGTGAATGCTGAAGAACTAATTGGAAGCCTCGAACCGATTTCTAGACCTTGACAAAGTATGGGCACAGATAAAAACTTCGTCACAGGATGTAGCCGAAGAGCTGCTTTTCTATACAAAATAAAAGCAACAAACCTGAATCTACAACCCACAGCAAGTCCAGAACAAACGCTCCTCGTGGGTAGTGCAATGAAATTTATGATAGTAGCACGCTGAGCAGTTGGGCAGTCAGTAAAATGGGACGGGGACCAATACTGGCCAGATCTAGGAAAAGAACTGGAGCAATCGTTTGAATGGCACGAGAACAGGAATATGTTTAAGCTCCTCAAAGAAGCAATAGGAGAAGGGAGTAGTGTCTGGCACACTGAAAGACAAACCTAGAGAACTCATCCGATTAGAAAAACGACATATGGAACGCTGGTGACAGCACTTTTCAAAGCTGCTTAATAGTGCCAGGCACCTTTGTCATCTACCTCCTTTCATAAATTGAGTTAGAGGTTCGTATGCTGTAACCTTAACTCGCCAAGAATGACAGAGGTGCTAAAAGTTCATAAGTGCATGAAGAAGGGTAGGATTCTAGAACAGGATGGCGTCCCTTCTGCAATGTAGAAGACCTCACCAACTCCACCATCCCGTCTAACTGACAGGTATGGATGACTTTTCCAAAAAAACTCAATAATATCAAGCTATGCTCCGCTGTATATACAAGGTGACAAGGCCGTTTACGAGCTATTGGAGTATTGCCCCAACTTATCCAGTCTTTAAAGTCTTTTATGTCACTCTTTCAAACCGATTCCCAGAATGATTAGACGACTTAACACGTCCTGGACAGGCAGGCCTCAGGTCAGGCATATGCTTCATGGAATATATATTAACAATTCGCCTCATTCTGTATAGTAGCACCTAGCAGTACAGCAGATTTCATCTACCCCTTCTCATTGCCTTCATTGATTTATAACTGCCTTTGAATCTCGTTAGAGAGGATCTTCGGATATTTATTTATGGCTGAACACAGTGCAACATAAGAACTCATTGAGATACCCCAAAGCATGTACAAGGATACAAGCACTCGGGTTCAGGTAGCCGGCAACAACACTTCTAGATTTTCAGTGGATTTTGAAGTAAAGCAAGGATGTTTCCTATCTTCTGGGCTATTCAACTATGCGACAGACTGGATCGTAAATGACGTGCTGAGACAATCAAAGCACAACCATCCCAGAGCATATAGCTGGATTACCTATAATCCCTGAGACATCTGGATGTCACAGAAGACACTATTCTACCAGGCTTAACGTCCTATGGTCTATCAAACATGGTTGATGATGTCTCCATGGTCTGAGCGCATAGGACTCGCTATCAGTGGCTCCAAGACTAATGTAAGGACTCTTTGCCAATCTGATCCAAGTCAGATTGAAATAGGTGCTGATCAATTAGATACCATCAAGAAATTAAAGTATCTATGCTCCATTTTAACGTCAGATGGTGGACTGAGAAGAGAAATCGTTGCATATATAGCAAAGGCTGGGAGAGTCATTGCTTCTCTGGATAAAGCACTATGGACAGGGCGAAAGATCTTAAATAAAACAACAGTCTGAATCTATATTTCAACGTTTTGAGCTGTACTACTACATACTCGTAACACAGGGCTGATAAAGACATAAAAGAGTAAAAGCATTGGACGTGCTTGAACAACCATCATTGTGTTCGTTATATTCTCTGGATCAAGAGATTGAACATAATTTTAATAGCGAAGTACGGAGTCGCTGTGGCCAACAAGAAGAACTTTCATTCACTATTAAAATGCTTCACCTGAAGCTCACTGGGCACAGTTTGCGTCACCGTGCAGGCACAATGTGACGAAATGTCCTTGTTTGCGAACCAGCACTTTCCCGGAAACAAAAATGGCGGTGCCAAATCGGAACCTGGCGAAGGTTCAAATAAGACCTGGAGCCATAGGGAGAGCGGTATAGAGGCATGGTCTGAGATATGTCAGAGACTGTCTGAAGATCGCCGATAAAGCAACCGTCAATAGATCAAAAGGGTCGTTGGTAAGTCATTCCAAGGTCAAATTGTGCCGGGGAGGACAGTCCATTATCTGTCATTGTAAAGAAGTAACTGAAACTATGAATAAGCAGATCGAGGATCTAGATAGATCGAGGCTATAATTAAAAAAAAAGTATACTTTATTTCCGTGCTACTAAACAGTTTCATGACTATTTTGTTCTCTTTTCAATAATTCTTGAAGAAATTTTTGGATTTGGACTATACGTAAAGAACGAGACTATACCATAACTAGAATAAAAAAAAAGAACCAAAAGATAAAGAAAACACCGCATGCGTTAGTATGCGATGCTAAGATCTAATACCAAACTCATTTTGTATTAATCTAGTAAATGACTATTTCCAATAATTCTTAACTGTCACCTTTAAGTTGATAGAAAAAGTATATAAACAAAAAAAATATTTTTCACTACTGATGGAAAAAATCCTATTGATGGTAAAACAGCGCTTTTAAAACGTATTTGCCTGTACGCGTGCTGAATTGAATGATCATCTTGCTTTAGATGGAGACCAAAGACGTTAGAATGCTACACACCCCCCAAAAAAGCTTTTTCAAACGGTCGTCATGCGTTTTTGTTCGTCGACAGAATACACGTTAACGGAGAAGAACAACAGAAACAATACTGAAAGATTACTTTTACTGTACTCTGAATGAATTCTGAATGCATACAAAATTATGTACGAAATTTTATAGTTAATTTCTGATAAATTAATCTAAAAAAAAGACACCGTGTTTGAAAAAGGCTGTTCTAGACTGTAAAAAAACTGTTCTCTTCTCTCTTGAAGGAAATCATCGCGTTTTGACCACTTTTCTAGAATCAAACAGTTCGTGGTAACGAACAGTAAGTAAGGAGCGATGCGGCTCAATAGTAACCGAAACTCTAAGAAACAGAGTCTTGTTAACAATAGATACATCAAAAGAATCGAATTTTTATGCTTATTCAAAAAATGTAAAATTCATCAAATTTAATGTTACCCATCAAAAGTTACGACCCTGAGAAAATTTGCCCGACTTTTGACAAAGGGGAGTACCAAAATGGGGAGTTGCATTTTTTCCAGAAGAAAGATCACGGATGCTTGTTTTTTTTTATCATTATTATCATTTTCCCCAGGGGTCATCGTATCAAACCAGTAATCGTAGAAGATCGAGAGAGGGCTCATTTGATCGAGAATCAAAAGTTCGAATGCCCTTTTTAAGTGACCAAAAATACTTGAGGGCAGCTAACCCCCCTCCCACGCTCATTTTTCCCCAAAGTCGCCCCATTAAAATTTTGAGATAGCCATTTTCTTCAGCATTGTTGAAAAATCTAATAACTATGTCTTTGATGACTTGGCCCCCACAGTCCCCGGGGGATGGGCTGCAAGCTATGATATTTTTCTGTTGCTTACAGATAGTATCGGTTATTGGGAAGTATACAGATGTTTTTCAGGGGGGATTTTTCAGGTGAAGGGAGGATTTATGTGGGAGGATCTTTCCATAGAGGAATGTTTCGAGGGGGAATGGAATTTTTCGTGGAGGGGTATCCAGATTTCCCTGCATTTTTTAAAAAACTATCAGAAATTAAATTAAAAAACAAGTTTTTTCAACTGAAACTAAGGAGCAACATTAAAACTTAAAGCGATCAGAAATTATTGCGTATATGAGGGGGGTCGCCCTTTCCTCAATACCTCGCTCTTTATGCTAAAATGTTTTTAGAACTTTTAAAAAAGCTTATTAATCTAATTAAACCGCCTTTGTGATTCAGGAGTCATTCTTAAATGACTGGAAAAAAAAATTCTAACTTTAGCATAAAGAACAAGGAATTGAGGATAGGGCAACCCTTCTCATATACGTAATAATTTCCATTCGTTTTAATTTTTAATGCTGCTCCTTACTTTCAGTCGAAAAACTTGTTTTTTGTTGTTTTTTTTTAATTAAAAAAAAAACAGTCCATATTTTGATTTGTCACCACAATTGATTAATAAAGTTAAAAAGTAACCATTTCAAGATAGATCTTAATTACGTGTGTTTTTCTAGGAAAATAGATCTTACAGACTACATAGTGTTATTTACAAGATTGCTGAAAGTAAAGCTTCAAGCAGACATCATCTTGTGGCGTGCATAAGAGTCAACCCCTTTTACCATGATGTACATGATCACACCGACAAAGGTGAATGGTACCTATTTAATGACTATTGGTAAGTAGAAAGGGAAGAATCAATATATATATAATATATATATATATATGTATATATATATATATATATATATTATATATATATATATACATATATATATATATATATAATATATATATATATATATATATATATATATATATATATATATATCATATCATTTGCATTATTGAAGCTACAGGTACAAAATTAAAAACGAATAGTGAGCAAACCATGGCCCAACCCCTGGAGGTAATGGATCTGCGAGGCCAGAGCCTCGACTCGAGAAGATGAGTACACCTATAGCATAATAACGTTCTAGAAGCTGTTTTGAAATACGAATTAGTGCTCGTTTTCATTTTAGGCTTATTTTTCAGGTTTAAGTCCTTTTAAATGAATTTTAAAATAATCTTAAGTTTAATTTGTGATCAAAAATTCAGCTCATTATTAATTGAAATTTAATTTTTCCAAGTTTTTTGTAGTGATATCATTATTTCCTATTTTTTTTCTTTTTTTTTTAATTTGATTTAGGTTTCTCTGGAGTACTTCCGTTACTGCCATGTAGGGGAGTTTTTGTAAGAGGTTTTTTAATTTAGCAATAATGATGAGTTCGGATACACTGGTAAAACAGTCTCTCAGTGAGTAAAGATCAGGTCATGGTAGCTATACCGTGGTAGCTTCTACTTTGAACTCGCTTTGTTTCCTCTGAGTTTAACTCGTTTCTTTATAACAAAATAGATTTCAGATATGCTTAAGCGGGTCATCACAAGAAAATGGTTTGGAACTCCTTACCTGTATCAACTTATGAGTCTTAAATTGTATTTTAAATTTAGATCGACACGTTATTTTACCATAACTGCCAGTCCGTGCGCACAGTACCGGTGGTTAACGTCCGCACTGTAATGATGATGTGTTTGAAGTCAATATGCTATTGAAGCAGGTATATTCTATCTGTAAAAATGATTTTTACTACTTTAAAGGTTTTCTTTAATGCGCTTTTTCTTCTTTTTATTAATTTCATATCCATTAATAAAAACAGATTAAAAAATGTCCTAGTGCACTAACCACATATGTAGACTTCACTCCATCGGGAAAAAGATTTCTTATAATCGCCTCCTCGAAACATGTAAATTTCTTCCCATTTATAGTTGCATTTTTAACCCAATTAATTAAAATATTTAAACTAATTCAGAAAATGCCTAGCTTATGTATGCATTATTGGAATTTTAATTTTTTTTTTTAGCTGTGAATCTCTTACTCCTTTACCCTAATCCCCCCTCTAAATAGTATTGCCTCGTATTTAGTTCCAAAATTAGGCTTCTGGGTAGTTCTACGGGATAAAGTATATATCCAATTGTCCATATAGCCTACTTTTTTATATTTGTGATGGCGTATAGCTGTCCGAATTATATAGAAAAATCTATATTTCCTCAGATGGACTTGATTTTGCAGGTGTTGCTCGGAGTGTGCCATCCTAAGCGCCCCCAAACTTACTGTCAATAGTCTAATATTTTGTTTAAATCTAGTTAGTCCTGAAATAGAGTGTGCCTGGCCCACTGTTCCGTGGTGAGCCTCTGATATCCCAAGGCCTATATACTTCTTCTACACAGATATAACGTTTCTTTTTTATTATTTTAATTGGTATGGATTCAGGTTCGAAAATGGACCTCCCCTTAGGAGGTTGAATATCCATCACTTCTCTGGTCTTCCAGCTAGCCTCAGTGACATGTTCGCGCTTTAAACTCTCTTTGTGTTTTTGAATTGCGTTTTTGAAGACATTATTTTTTCTACATAATCTGGCTATTGTTTTCGTTTCAAAATTAGCTACCTTCCCAAAATTTCACTCCCACAATAAATCCCCCTCCCGAAATAAATTCGAAATAATTCTGTTACTTATTCAATAGTATATTCGTAGCTATATAACACATTTTTTACCATCTAATTGGGACTGGTTCTAAAAGGCAGGCAATGAATGGCAATGATGTAGCCAATACACCAGTGACGGTTTTGACTTGTAGCCAGTATTGGACTAGATTTGTTAATTCGATATCAAAAAAGGGGAAAAAATCTTCCCTTGTGAAGGTCTGAACTCAAAACCTTGATATGAGAAGTTCTTTTCTTGAACTGACGCCAGTCGCGGATCCAGAGGGAGGCCCGCCCCCCCCCCCCTAGCGTAGTCTGAAGTAGTGTAATTTACTTAATTAACTTAAGTTTGCGTTAATTAAACTTGCTCCTAACGCAAGTTTATCGGATCAAACTATTTTGCCCCCCCCCCCTAAATTTTTTTTTTGGATCATCCTATTTTGCCCCCCCCCTCCCAAAAAAAAAAGTCCTGGATCTGCCCCTGACTGACACTGATAGCCTAAAGCTAAGTTCTGACAGCTCGACAAAAAAATTGCTTGTGAAAAAAGTAGTTTGTAGGGCGAAACGAAAATCGCTTGGCAATTCGCACTGAAGACGATTTTTTTTTTGCTTTAATTGTTTCAGCTTAAATTGAAGGATCTATATTATATTATGAACATTCTATTGACCAGATGTAAGCCTTTATTTATTAAGAGCTAGGCTACTCATTTCAAAGATTGACCAAATACCAAAAACATTTTCACCTGATTCATCAAATATTTTTGCCACCTTCTTCCATGCATTTCCTTTGATTCCCAGGTCCTTGTATGTTTTACAGCGTTTATCATACAATACAGGATATTATCTAATGCTTGTTATTAACTTTTGAACATCCATTCTCTTGGATGTTGTGTAGCGTCGTGTAGTTTCGCTGCACCATTTTTCAATTTCAAGTTGAAGCATGGCGAAGCGATTTTTTCCTCTCCGGAAGGCCTTTTTGGGGCTCGGCAAGCAATTTTGCTAAGCAAAGTAATATTTGCGCTCTATCAGAACTAAGCTTAACTCAGATAAAGCGCTGACCCAGAGGTGCAACCAAGAAAAAGGACTAAAGAAAAGAAAGGTGTTATTCGTGTCTTATAAAAAACGAGATGGATGGACTTCATCTAGCTGGAGTGCTGAAAATAAGCTTCTACACTCTAGGGATCCTTCACGAAAAAAATTTTAGCTTCATGGTAAAGTGTGTACAGGAGGCCGAGACTGGTGGGTCACTAATTTTCCAATCTAATTTTTAATCGAATTTTCTTCTATTACTATTCCTACGGCATCTGGAATCCCAAGTCGGTTAACAGTATTGCATGTCACCTGTTTAAGAGGCATTACTGTCCGTCCTTGAAGGACTGGCATCCACTTTCCTAAATTATGTAAGAAAGAAAAAAACAATAAGTTACTCCCACAACGGGGCCGTACCTAAGGGGGTTGGGTGTCCCAGGTTTTAACCCCCACCTAAAAAAATATTTTACCGACTCGCGAATTAGTCTTGAAGATACAGGTAGAAAAAACTATATCTCCTAAATAACCTAAAATTATTTCTTCAATTTGTAAACATATCCGAAAATGTCAGCAAAATAAAACGTATTTTAGACTGTTAGAAAATGTCTACAGGAGGCAAACCCTTTCTTCTTCATTCTTTTGGTAACCCACTCCCCGCCATAACAAAAGCTAAGATGCAGCCCTGCCAACAAATCAATGTTTCGAAAAAAAAACATACTGTAAAAAAAAAAATCGAAAATAAGGATGTGTTTTTTTTTATTTTTTGCTGACTTAAAAGGTAAAAAATAGGGGGCTAAGCCGTTCAGCATCAGCCATACATTTCAACCTGTCATCCACATACAATTTTCTTTAAAACTTTCTTTTTTTTAGAATAACAGCTGTTGAAAATACAGATTTATTTATTTTCTTACAATAGTATTCCCCAGCTTGAATTACTTCTGTTTTCAGTGTGAAAAAAATCGGTATTGATGACGCCTTAGTTTGTGCTCCCCATTGGAAAGTGCCTTGCTTCGTTTCGTACATTTTAGAAGGGTCCAATTTGCCTTTAAGTACACCAACAAATCCAATCGCGAGGGATGTCTTTTCTGATAACTGGGAACTAAAGGTCCTGAAGAACCCACGTGAAGGTCCCTTCAAACCACTTGGTAGTGATGAACACATCGGTAAAGGTAACTATTCAAATCCCTATCTTGATTTAGTGGCCTTTTCGGTTTTCTTTTAATTTATGATTTTCCAATTAATTATATTTTGGGTTCTCACTAAATTGTTCTTTTGCTCCCTGGACTGGTGCTCCTTTAAATCGACACTTGAGATAGCAGCTTCCTAATTTTGAGACCAAAAATGTATCTTAAGTCGGAACCAATAAACAAAATACATGATACAATTAAATCTCCCTGTAAGGTAGCAATCAGTACTTTAACAAATGACGCAAAGCGCAAACGATGTTCTGCTCTTTAGAAGACGTATGAAGTGTTGGCCCTACTAATGTTTGTAGTAATTTCTGTTCGGTACAGGTTTGACTTGATTATTTATTTTAATTTGTGTTCATTTTGGGTTGTTGTTTGGGGTCTGACGCGTTCGACAAATAGGTCATATGCGTTCAATTTTGGGTTTCATTTATTTATTGATGGTAACTTTTGCTCGTTTTACGCTGGAATTATTATTTTTCCCTATTCTGCTCGTCTTTGGTTGGAAATTCACTGTTTAATAAAACAAAAACGGAGTTGTCAGATACTTTCTATTCTGAAGTTTGGAGTTTTTTTTTTTTTTGTCGGAGAAATTTAATGGTTATTTTATCCAGCAAATAATTAAAGCAGCTTGAGTTTTTTTTACCTTGGTATGAATTTGACATAAAGTTAAATAGGAATTTATTTTGAAATTTTTTTCAAAATTTTCATTTTTTCAAAAATCTGAAAATTCGAATTTGATTCAAAAAATACAGCAAGTTTTGAAAAATGCAGCCTAGAGTACTAATGAATCCAAAACTCTGTTGAAGCAATACGTAATAAAATCATATCTTTGAACTTCAGAATGTTCGAAAAGACTTATCAGTGGAAAACCTATTATTAATTTAGTATAAAAGATAAATGCTGACATTTAGGCTTGTTCGGCTAAAATTTAGCATATGGCAATCATGTTGACAGTTGACAATTTTTTAAGAAAAAATACTTGAATTGCACTTGTACTTCCTGCATAGAATGCTGCTCATCAACTGTAACTCCATATTTTTCACTTTTCTCTCTTGAGACATGTTTAATAGCAGGAACTTCGGCAATTAATCCGATAGCAAACTCGTGAATAATTTTTTCTTTCAGTTTCAACCACTTTCTTAAATCCTACTTTCTTCTTCTTCTTCGAGAAAGAAACACTGGTGCATTGAGCGTTGATGTTATGGTTGTTATTTAATAGATTGTGGAATAAGATAAGATTTTATTCATTATCAAAACACATATAATAATACACTGTGCTAGTCCCCCCAAAGGCTCCTTGGCCTGTAGCTCCTAGGGATATGTCTTTTGAAATGTAAAACTCATTTTAATTTTAATGAAACTACGTAATAATAAATTTGTTTAATTTATAAATTCAAGAAAAACATTGTTCAATAAAACTGTTGCTTGTCTAGATTTGTCAGCTAAAATCTAACGTCATATGTAGGCTGGTACATGGGGTGCCAAATTAATGTTTCTCTTCACATTCTAGGGTGTCTAAAATTCTTAAATATTCTAGCTTGTGAACAAAACAATCTGGGGCGCTTAAAATTCTGAAATATTCTAGCTTGTGAACAAAACAATCTGGGGTGCTTAAAATTCTGAAATATTCTAGCTTGTGAACAAAACAATCTGGGGTGCTTAAAATTCTGAAATATTCTAGCTTGTGAACAAAACAATCTGGTTTGCTCAAAATTCTTAAATATTCTAGCTTGTGAACAAAACAATCTGGGGTGCTTAAAATTCTGAAATATTCTAGCTTGTGAACAAAACAATCTGGTTTGCTCAAAATTCTTAAATATTCTAGCTTGTGAACAAAACGATCTGGGGTGCTTAAAATTCTGAAATATTCTAGCTTGTGAACAAAACAATCTGGTTTGCTCAAATTCTTAAATATTCTAGCTTGTGAACAAAACAATCTGGGTGCTTAAAATTCTGAAATATTCTAGCTTGTGAACAAAACAATCTGGGTTGCTTAAAATTCTGAACTATTCTAGCTTGTGAACAAAACAATCTGGTTTGCTCAAAATTCTTAAATATTCTAGCTTGTGAACAAAACAATCTTGGGTGCTTAAAATTCTGAAATATTCCAGCTTGTGAACAAAACAATCTGGGTTGCTCAAAATTCTTAAATATTCTAGATTGTGAACAAAACAATTTGGGGTGCTTAAAATTCTTAAATATTCTAGCTTGTGAACAAAACAATCTTGGGGTGCTTAAAATTCTGAAATATTCTAGCTTGTGAACAAAACAATCTGGGGTGCTTAAAATTCTGAAATATTCTAGCTTGTGAACAAAACAATCTTGGGTGCTTAAAATTCTAAAATATTCTAACTTGTTAACAAAACAATCTGGGGTGCTTAAAATTCTGAAATATTCTAGCTTGTGAACAAAACAATCTGGTTTGCTCAAAATCCTTAAATATTCTAGCTTGTGAACAAAACAATCTGGGGTGCTTAAAATTCTGAAATATTCTAGCTTGTGAACAAAACAATCTGGTTTGCTCAAAATTCTTAAATATTCTAGCTTGTGAACAAAACAATCTGGGGTGCTTAAAATTCTGAAATATTCTAGCTTGTGAACAAAACAATCTGGTTTGCTCAAAATTCTTAAATATTCTAGCTTGTGAACAAAACAATCTTGGGTGCTTAAAATTCTGAAATATTCTAGCTTGTGAACAAAACAATCTGGTTTGTCCAAAATTCTGAAATATTCTAGCTTGTGCACAAAACAATCTGGGGTGCTTAAAATTCTGAAATATTCTAGCTTGTGAACAAAATAATCTGGTTTGCTCAAAATTCTTAAATATTCTAGCTTGTTAACAAAACAATCTGGGGTGCTTAAAATTCTGAAATATTCTAGCTTGTGAACAAAACAATCTGGTTTGCTCAAAATCCTTAAATATTCTAGCCTGTGAACAAAACAATCTGGGGTGCTTAAAATTCTGAAATGTTCTAGCTTGTGAACAAGACAATCTGGTTTGCTCAAAATTCTTAAATATTCTAGCTTGTGAACAAAACAATCTGGGGTGCTTAAAATTCTGAAATATTCTAGCTTGTGAACAAAACAATCTGGTTTGCTCAAAATTCTTAAATATTCTAGCTTGTGAACAAAACAAACTGGGGTGCTTAAAATTCTGAAATATTCTAGCTTGTGAACAAAACAATCTGGTTTGCTCAAAATTCTTAAATATTCTAGCTTTTGAACAAAACAATCTGTTTTGTTCAAAATTCTGAAATATTCTAGCTTGTGAACAAAACAATCTGTTTTGTCCAAAATTCGGAAATATTCTAGCTTGTGAACAAAATAATCTGGGGTGTTTAAAATTCTGAAATATTCTAGGTTGTGAACAAAACAATCTGGGGTGCTTAAAATTCTGAAATATTCTAGCTTGTTAACAAAACAATCTGGTTTGCTCAAAATTCTTAAATATTCTAGCTTGTGAACAAAACAATCTGGGATGCTTAAAATTCTGAAATATTCTAGCTTGTGAACAAAACAATCTGGTTTGTCCAAAATTCTGAAATATTCTAGCTTGTGAACAAAACAATCTGGGGTGCTTCAAATTCTGAAGTATTCTATCTTGTGAACAAAACAATCTGGTTTGCTCAAAATTCTTAAATATTCTAGCTTGTGAACAAAACAATCTGGGGTGCTTAAAATTCTGAAATATTCTAGCTTGTGAACAGGACAATCTGGTTTGCTCAAAATTCTTAAATATTCTAGCTTGTGAACAAAACAATCTGGGATGCTTAAAATTCTGAAATATTCTAGCTTGTGAGCAAAACAATCTGGTTTGTCCAAAATTCTGAAATATTCTAGCTTGTGAACAAAACAATCTGGGGTGCTTAAAATTCTGAAATATTCTAGCTTGTTAACAAAACAATCTGGTTTGCTCAAAATTCTTAAATATTCTAGCTTGTGAACAAAACAATCTGGGGTTCTTAAAATTCTTAAATATTCTAGCTTGTGAACAGAACAATCTGGTTTGCTCAAAATTCTTAAATATTCTAGCTTGTGAACAAAACAATCTGGGGTGCTTAAAATTCTGAAATATTCTAGCTTGTGAACAAAACAATCTGGTTTGTTCAAAATTCTGAAATATTCTAGCTTGTGAACAAAACAATCTGAGGTGTTTAAAATTCTAAAAAATTATAGCTTGTGAGCTCAACACAAACACACACAAAGAAAAATCTAGCACAATTGGTTGAAACTTTTATATTTGGTTGAAAACAGGCATTTGAACACAATTTAGCCTGCCTAAGAAACACCTTAATCAACCCTGGTCCATCGGAGCAGTGAGTCTAAAAAATCAGTTTCCTGAAATCATTTTTTTAAAGTCCCTGAAGATATCTTTGACAATTTCCTGTTGAATAAATCGTATTGGATTGTATTTTAGATATACATTTGGAAAAAAGAGTACCAATAGCAGATTGTTAAGTGTGCATAAACAGTGTAAAATAATAACTATAATTTTATGTTTATTTATTTTAATTAAAGTGCATTAAAAATTCTTCTTGAGGGCAAAATTTAGATCACTGCTATGATCAGAGTTGATAAATTATTTGAATAGTTATTTTGGGGCTCGGTGACTTAAAATTTTGGGTTTAGGGGGGGGGGATAATTTTTCTCTGATCATTATAAAAAAGAACAAGCAACGATTTCTTGTTGAAATAAAATCCGAAAAATCAGGCTGATGAAATCATTTTTTTAGACTCCCTGAATATATCCTAAAAGAAAAATTTTGTTTAAGAAATGGTAGTATTGGAATGTATTTTAGATATATATTTGAAAAAAGAGTACCAATAGCAGATTGTTGCGTGTGCATAAACAGTAATATAATAACTAAAATTTCACATTTATTTATTTTCAATTAAAGTGCATTAAAAATATATCTTCTTGAGGGCAAAATTTAGATCACTGCCACGGTCAGAGTTGATAAAATTGTTTGAATGGTTACTTTGGGGATCGGGGACATCAGATTTTGTGTTTTAAGGGGGGGGTGGACAATTTTTCTCCGATAATTATAAAAAGAACAGGCAACGATTTTTTTCAGCCTGTCGGTCGACAGGCTTTGCTGCTAGTTGTTGTATAAAATCAAATAAGTATGCATGTTCGGGGTGTTTTGTGTCGAGTGACCTTAATAACAAGCTAAACTAATCAACCTTTACGTCGTCGAATTTTCCGATATTTTCAAAACCATGCCATTTTTTTGCGTGAGCAATTTATGTGCTTGGAATCAGCATAAATAGCAAATTTTTTAAATGTATATATTGTAATAAGGTGACAAAACGTGTCAAGTCCCAAAACAATTTGTTTTCTTGTTTTTCATTGTATGATCCAAAGGACCACTGTACCAGTGTCTATTGTATATCTAAAGTCTGCTTCCTATTTTTCTGGGTGCAAAACTCAGCATATAGGTAATTTTTATGTTATTTACTACTTTTAGACCATTTTAAGACCATATATTTTTTTCTGCTTTTGTGTAGAGAGGTTCGAAAAGTTATGTCGTTGCTAATGCATGTTTCCTTTGTTACCTTCCTAAGATGAAAATAATTAATTTTTTAAAATTCATTTTGTCTAACAATAATACAAAATTAAACGAAAAATTTTAAATAACAAAATAAAAGTTTGTAATTGTAAAAATCTGAAAAAAATTGTTTTGTTCAATAGTAGTATAGCTACAATGATAAGTAGCGGGGTGTCTCCCCATATAGCTATACGGACGATAATTAGTGCGGGGTGTCTCCCCATATAGCTATAATGATAAGTAGCGGGGTGTCCCCCCATATAGCTATAACAGTTTCAAGCAGAGTGTCCTCCCATATAGCTATAACAGTTTCAAGCGGTCAGTACTCCCGCCATACAAGCAGACAGTACAATGATCAGATTCAGCCTACCATGAAAATTCGTGCTGTTCACGAAACCATGGTTTTGGAGTTAAATATCATGTTTCTGTTAAAAGTCGTGAGTGTTTTCATGGTATGGTGATTCGTTTCCTGGTATGTAGTTATGAAATTCTGTCTGTAAATTAATTTGTTAGGCGTGGTTGTTTTATGTTTAACCTTGAACACGGGTATAAAAACTTTGCCGATGAGTTATTTTCTCAGTTCAAAATTGGCATTTGAAATACAATGATGCATTCTAACAAAAGGAATATTGATGAATGCTACACGCAAGAAGTAAGTTATTCTTTTATATTCTTAGTGGGTAAAGAAATTAAATTCTAATAAAATTTATCGAGTGGTTTATACATTCCCCTTATAGTTAACAGATTGTTAAATATTTTTGAACCTTGATCTCCAGAGGTCGGTAAGAGCAACATCAAAACAAGAAAAAAGTATGTAAACACTGCATTTAAATGGCTTGCGAGCTTAGTACATGAGGTAGATCGTACCTATTTTTTATTCCGGCCCAAAGTTCCCCAACCCCCACTATGCCACAGTCATCCACCCCACCCCACCAACCCCCCTCCCTCCAACCCCCCCCTCCCTCCAAACCCCCCACTCCCCAACCTTTTTTACTTTTTTAACTTTTTTTTACATCTCTTAGAATGTCATGAAACGCACTTAAAACATAAGAAATTCACATTTAATATTTTCCAACTTCAAAATGGGAATGATATAGATATGTGTGTTGCGACTTTTACTATTAGAAAAATAATGTTTGTAGTGACCAATTTTTTTTACTTTTTTTTCTTTTCAATTTTTTTTCAACTTTTTTTTATACATCTCTAAATCATATCAGAAAAATAGAATGACACTTTTAATTTAAATTTTAAAAACTTATTCTTGTGCATACTATTGATGAGGACTATGATTCTCATTCAATATTTTTTCATGAAAAACAACTTTTTTTTACATCTCTAAATCATATCAGAAAAAATAGAATGACACTCTTGACTTAAATTTTAAACATATTCTTGTGCATACTATTGATGAGGACTGATGGTTCTCATTCAATATTTTTTCATGAAAAACAAACTATTGTTTTTTAGGATTTTTCCAGAGCTCTCCCTACCCTTAATAAGATAAGAAGGGGTGAAGCGACTCCAGTGGTCATTTCAAACAACCAACTGTTATACAATATGGTCGTAGGTCGAATCCATTAATACAGGGATCGGCCGCAGTCACTTTTTGTCACTTTTGTCACTTTTTTGGGACCTGTCACTTTTTGTCACTATTTCTGTCATTTGGTCACTAAAGTCACTTTTTTTTTTTCGACGTTTCGGACCTAATTTTTTGGGTGAAACAGTATGTTATAGTTGACTGTCGACTGTGGCATAATTCATAAAAAAAAGATAAGTCTTTTTTTGGATAGTTTGGACTGTATTTCAAGACGCACAATGTATATGGCTGTGATAGACGTGGTTAGTGTGTAGGTGTTAATATCTAGGCTTTTGCAGATAAGATGATAGATTGAATTAGTTCTACCGTACCATAACTGCCTATGGGTTTTTTCAGGCCCTTGGTTTACTTAGCATCCTTTATTGCCTGGTTGCTTAGTAAATGGACAGTTAGGCCGAGATTCCTTCTATATGTTTTCAGTGTTAGCCAGTTTTTCTTTGATTTTTAGACCATTTCCTGTTAAAGGCATGCATGCCCACAGGTCTGACGACGTCAAAATGTAAGATTAATTCGTGTTTTCATTGGTTTTGTCAGTTTGTATTTGTATTAGCTTTATGTTTTCGAATTCCGTCCTAAAACCGATTCTTATTTCAGGTCGCTGTAAAATAATGGGCAAGACAAAATTTTTGGACAGCTGGCTCAGTAGGGAAGACGGTGCTGGGCATAAAGTGAAAGAGTGGCTCACAAAAGGGAGTTACAGCTCGTTCTATTGTAAAGTTTGTAAAAAGACACTCAGCTGCCAGAAAGGGTTTCCAGGCCCTTCTTCAACATGCAGCCGCACAAGATCACAAGAAGAATGCTTCTGTCATGTTAAACCAGCGTCAGTTGAGAATCGCTGCATCAGCTCCAATCGGAAACCACCCAAACTCACAGAGCGACGATAGTGTACCATTAAAGAATCTGGAAATGCTCCGCGAGCAGTATGCACCGTCAAGGGCGGAGATAGTTTTGGGTTTTAAAGACTATTGCTAGTTCTTTTGCTGCAGCTTCATGTGATCATATTGCCGAGGTGTTCCGAACAATGTTCCCTGATGCTGTACCAGAAGGCTTGTCGTTAAATGCTAAAAAAATGACATGCTTGCTGACGGAGGCTTTTTTTCCGTACTTTCGAGAAATTCTAGTCGAAGACATCCAGAAATCTGACTTTGCGCTGGAATATAATGAAACAACGCACAATGTTGGGGTAGAGGAGCTCCAAATAAGAGTTCGATACTGGTCAAAAGAGCGGAAACAAGTGGCTAGTCGGCATCTTCGGACATATTATATGGGACAATGCAACCAGTGAAGATCATAGTAAGAAAATCCTGCAGAGTGTGAATATGAAGAACTTTCACTTGAGAGATTGCTGATACTTGCAAGTGATGGCCCAGCTGTCAATAAGAAAGTGTGGCCCCATCGTAGACTCAGATAAGAAAAAAAGGTATTCAAAAAGGCCTATTTAACATGGAACCTGCACATTCATGCAGTGCATAATGCGTTCCTGAAAGAGCTGCAAGAATTCGGGGAGGAGTGTTCTGATATGATCATCACAAACACTTTTTCACGGGATGGCCAGCTCGTTCTGACGATTTCAACCAGTGCCAACGGAAAGTTCAAGTTCCTCAGCGTAAGTTTATGAAGCACGTCCCCACGAGATGGCTCACCATAGGGGAAGCAGCAAGCCGCTTGATGGAAGAGTGGCCTGCATTGATAGAATATTCCTAGAATTCGTGCCAAAGAAAGATTGTCTGGAGTACCTGATGTCAAATGCAAATACTTTGAAAACTGTAAAAATGGCTAAAAAAGCAAACAATGAAAGCTTAAATTGAGTTTATTGTAAGCTCTGCAGCAACTTTCACCGCTTTTAACGGTTTGGTGTATTTCAACGACAGGAGTCGTTAATTCATGCGGTATACTTTGAGCTGAGATGGTTATGCACAGTTCTTTTTGGAGCAGATTGTTCCGGCTGATGATGTCAATCTCCGGATCTTCGGTGGTTTTGAATGCTTAGTTTAGTATTGCAGATGTTTACCTACAGCAAACCCTTGTGTAATGAAAGGGCTCTGGCTGCCCTGGATTCTTAGATTCTGGATTCTTAGATTGGATTCGTTATTCTGAAAGACAGGAATTTTTTTTCCTGAGAATTAAAAAGCATATCAAAGCTGCTGTACAGTACCTGCTGACAAAACGCCCTTTGAACAACGAGTTTTTCCGAAGCCTTGCCTGCCTAAGCCCTCCCAGTCCAGATTGCCAAAGAACAAGTTGCAGTGATATCTTCCACATTGCGAGAGAACTTCCATTTGAGACGGACATCGAGCAAGTCCAGGGGAGAATGGTTGTTATTACAGTCAGATCCTGTGCCGCCTCCCACGGAGAGTACTACTCGAATCGGCAGCTATAGGCAAAAGTTCCTGGAACTGAAGACGCCATCTGGTGAAACCAAATATCAGACCTTAGGTCGGATCGTCCCGGGCAGCTCTGTCGCTCTGTCATGGAAGTGAAGACGTAGAGAGAGGATTTTCTCGGTCAGCTCTGCTGATGACTAGCCTTCAAGCATGTACCGAAGAGCGGACACTGAATGCTAAGGCTTTTGCTGCGAATGCGCTCCGGGACTATGAGAACAGACCAAAGCATGTGCTGATCACAAAGAAGCTGCTTTGTCTGGCTAGATCAGCTAGAGCCAGCTATGAACTATTTCCTTATTGAACGAAGACAGGAAGAATCAAAGAGAGAGAAGCTTGAAGCTGAGAAGGAAGATACTGAGATGCTGAACAAGAAATCCAGGAGATGGCGCCGAGAAGCAGAAAAATAGCGGCCATAGAGTCAGACATTGTACGAAAAAAAAGAGTTGGTTAAGCAGAAGGAAATAGGCGATACCCTTCTGAGAGAGGCGGGGGTAACGGTTGAAGAAAGCTGTGGAAGAGAAGGACTTCCTGAACATTGGTCTTGCTCAAAAAGTATGCTGAAGCAGCATTAAAAGCTCGCTCCGAAGAAAGAGAAAGAGTAGATGATGTTGAATCGGTTGAAGCACTTTTTTCTGAAGAGAGGAATCCGAAATAATTGATCGCCTTTTGAAAAAGTCAAAGAAGTCCTGACATAATATCCAGTGATTGCTTATACCTAGTCGTGGCGGCGACGCTTGTTTTTCAATAAATCAGTTTTCGTTCCTAGTGCCATAATCGAAGTCTACATTTACCGAAGTTATCGTTTTGTGTGAGTAAATAAAATCAGTTGAAGAAAAAAATAGGATTTCAGATTTTCTGTCCGTAACTTCTCGGGCTCTCATAGGCCTGTGATGATCTTACGGTTGTAATTTCCGATCCTTGTAATCCATCTGACTATGCTGTGACGGCTTCTGACCAGTCACTTTTTGTCACTTTTTTGGTGTCCGCAAGTAACTAAAGTCACTTTTTTTCGTGCACCTCGTCGCGGCCGACCCCTGTTAATACTATCAACATACAACCGTAAACCGCCCAATAGCCAACTGTCCAGCTGCCACATCCAGCATCCACAACAATATGCCACAACTATCCGGACCCATCATACACCAGCCAACTGTCAACTGGTCAATTCCCACATCCAAGACTCACAACAAGATGCCACAACCATTCGGACCCATCATACACCAGCCAACTGTCAACAGCTGGTCAACTGCCACACCAAACACTGCAAACCATACTCCCAATCCATGAAGCTGATGTAGTCATGGAACCAGTCACCTCTCTCTGTGATTACGTAAGAAAAATTGTATCTTCTCTCTCTCTCTCTCTCTCTCTCTCTCTCTTATCTCTGTATATATCTATCCCAGTGTACGTGTTATAAAAAAAAGAAAAAAAACTCAATGTCAATTTTAGGACCTAGCGTGAATTAAGAATTAAAAAAAACTATTAAAATGGTAGCGGTTCTACAGATTTAGGTCATTAAACACTGAAAATATTTTTTTTCAGCTTAATTGAAGTGTCACATCACCATTATAAAAAAAATATGGCATAATTTCTCTTTCTTATACCAGGTTACACTCGAAGAATCATATTAAACACACACACACAGACACACACACACACACACACACACACACACACACACACACACACACACACACACACACACACACACACAACACACACACACACACACACATACATAGACACACATACATACACACACACACACACACAGATACACTGAGAACAATCTAAATATTCTTTTTCCGATAAAAGAAAAAATAACTTCACATTCATTTTTTAGATAAATGTACAGGAACTCCCACCACCAACACAATTTGACGATAGTCTCCATGTTGAATTAGAGGAATGGATTACAAAATTGTTAAGTGATTGTTTGGTGATAATTGTAGTCGTCGTAGTAGTAGTATGCTTCTCAGTCCTGATACACTCGAGGGTTTGTTGAGTGAGTTTGGGATTCCACACCACGCAACACCCCCACCATTGAGCAATATAGTGCTGGACATGAAATCCCCGTACCACCGCCTGTCATGCCTGTTTTTAATTGTAGTTTATCTTCTTCAGATAATGGGATAGTTACATTAATGTACCAAGTACATCTACAGGGGTATGGCTCAAAAGCTACCCTCGAATGGGCTGATCGTCTCAGTCCTGATACACACCGAGGGTTTTGTTGAGTGAGTTGGGGGATTCGACATCACGCAACATCCCATCATTGAGCAAATTGGTGGAGGTCATGAAATCCCCGTAACGCCCCCTGTCATGCCCGATTTTAATTTAGTTGACTCTGCCTTGCACATGTGTATGTTTATAGGGCTGAGTTTGAGGATCCATTAATTCACTAACATCAGGTAGCATCATAACGGATCCGGTAGAAATAATACACTCCTATGTGGGCAAGATTCGAGCCCTTCTTGAAAGAGTGATTCGGGAGGGTGGTGGGAGGGATGGGATTAAGGCTGCCATCGCACAAAAAAATAATTTTATTTAAATGAAAAGGCGGATGAGGTGTATGAGCGTTATTTACGTACTGAAATGCTACCACTTCATCCGGACCTGAATAATTTTTGAGGGTGTTTTTATGGAATGGGTTTGATAATATAGTAACAAAATTGGATAAGTATACTGAGGTGGGTAGTAGGTCGGTGGTTTTACTTCTTGGGAGTTTAGATATTAATTTGAGTAAATTTAAAAAGAATTTTACTTGAAGGGGAGGCCGCGGGAGTGGGGCGGTGGGGCAAAATATAATGAAGATTTAAAAGAAGTTTAAAGGTGTACAACGCTTCATTTCGATACAGGGCTTCAATGCTTCAAATATGCATTTCTTGTGGCAGCTCACAAACCTCTGCAAAAGGAAGCTAGTAAGATACTGTTGGATGATTATGCAGTTAATGGGAGTCCAAATTTCCCTAAAGTAGATTTTAATTGTTTAAATGATCAATATCCAGTAACACTTAATGGGATAACTATTTTTGAGCGGGCTAATGCACATTTAAAAATTGGAGTTACTGTGCTACAATATGAACCCAAATTGAGGGGGTGTCCGCAAAAAGGGGTTATATTTCCAGTGAGGGCTCCGTCCATTGAATCAGTGGAACATAGGGTTTGGCTTCTTTACAAGCCAGCCAGTGATTCCCGATTCAATTGGACATTTTTTTCCAATACCAAAAATAAGTCTGGTTTTAAGTGAAGGTAAAGAGAACGTAATGGGGCATGTTACTATTGGCCAACATGCCTTTCTAGATTCCGGTCAGAAATTAAGTTAAACAATCATATGAAGCATTGCAAGCGTCACGGATGTCATATGTGCAAATTGTTAGCGGTGACAGGGCCATCTTGCGATTTAAGAACTTTCAAAATTCACTCCAACAGAGTGACAAGGTGGCCTTAGACTGCGAAGCCGCTCTCATAGATGTGTATGATCCATTGAATTCAAATCTTGTTTAAAAAACATGAGGTCATTGCAGTCTCTTATGCTCACGCACAAAGAGACTCGCGTAATTCCATGCAATTGTAGAGGTAGTTGAGAGATTGGGTGGTGAGGATTGTATGCTCTCAGCCGTGACAGCACTCATGAAAACAGCAAATAAATCGATATCACGGCTGCGAAATACATCCTATTCAATGACTCTATCACCAGAGGACGAGTTGGCTATTAAAACTGAAAAATATGTTGGGTTTGTAATGGGGGAATTTGTTGAGGGTAATGGGAAAGAGGGAAAAGGGTAAGGGGAAAGGGGGTAAAGGGATGGTCCGCGACCACGATCATTTGGGCAACCCGATTGTATCGGGATTGAGCAATTTTCGTGGAGTGGCCCATCAATCATGTAACTTAAATGTTAGTCAACAATTGTTTCTACCTGTTTATATACACAATTCCAGCTATGACATGAAATTTATTTTACCGGCGTTGGCACGATTGCAACGAGGTGGAGTTGTAGATGGCGCATGGGTAGATGGTTCTTTTTTTTCTTATAATATCATACCCAAGTCGTCTGAAAAGCTGCTGCTCTTAGAATTCAAATGGCAAATATAGATAACAATAAATTGTGCATGAATAAGATCCGTTTTTTAGATTCCTTTAGCTTCTTCCCCAAATCCCTAAGACAACTCATTGAAGTACAGAAAAGTGACAATTTTAATAGTTTCCCCCCCTCCTTAAGCAACACCTCCTTAAAACAGCACTTTTCAGACGGTGAAATGTATGATTTATTAACATGTAAGGGCATATATCCGTATGACTACTAACAACTCCACCGCGAGACTTTCTAAGGAACAATTGCCGTCCATCACCTCGTTCTACGATCCACTTTACGACGTCAATGCACCACTGTCGACTATAAATTTGCCAAGAGGTTTGGGCTAAGGGAGGGTGTAAAAATGGGTGGGATTATTGTAGATTGTACCTGGCAAGTGATGTATTGACGTTGCTGGATATTGTGTGTAAGAACACGGATAAAATCTATGGGGAATTTGGGTTGGATTTAGGCTTTTATTTTTCCACTCCTCATTTGGTGATGGATTTAATTCTTAAAAATCAGTAAAGAGGAAATAGACTTGATCACCGACGTGGATCAGCATCTATTTGTAGAGAGATCAATGAGGGGAGGGTATGTTTTTTCATTGAGATCGTATCCTAGAAACTGATCCGACTGGACAAGACACCGGTGTAAAGTCGGATGCAGTTTTTCTTAGATATGAACTCCCTCTATCCGTCGGCAATGTCTCACTACTCTTTGCCGTGTGGAAATTATAAATGGCTTAACGATCCTCGTGCTTCGGATTTCCCCAACATTGCTAATGTTGAGGAGAATGGACCACGGGGATGGTTGTTTGAAATTGATGGTGAAATACCCGTGGAGCATCATGACTCGGTGAAGGATTTTTTTTTCCCGTGCATAAACAGAGCGGTGACTAGGGACTCTTTGAGTCCATACAATATTTCTAAGGTAGAGGATGGTGGGTGCGCACTGGAACACCTTCAAAACAAAAACTTATCGCCGACCTTCATCCGAAAGAGAATATCGTTGTACATCACGTTCTTTTGCGGTGAATGGTAGCCAACGGTTTCAACGTCACAGGGATACATAGAGCCCTCCAATTTGACCAGAAACCCAATTTGAAAACGTTTGTTGACACTTTTGTCGATAAACGTTCCGAAGCGAAAACGAAGGTTGAAAAGAAATCTTTAAACTCATTTTGAACTCAGCCTTCGGTAAAATGTGCGAGAGTGTACGTAATCGAAGTTGTTGTGACGTTGTGACTGACCCAAAAGAATGTGCTCGAATCGTTGCCAATCCAAACTTCACATCATTCACCATCATAGATTCGAATATGGTCCTCTTAAATAAAAAAAGAAATGTAATTCTAAATAAAAATATTGCAGCTGGCAGCGCAATAACCGAAATATCAAAAAAAACTCATGTTTGTCATTCTTTTACCATGTGTGTAGGCGCCAATGGCCGGGGGAGGGAGAAGTTCAAGTATATTACGGGGATGCCGATTCACTTTTGCTAGAAGTTAGAACCGCGAATTTATTGGAAGATTTGGAAAAAGACGTGCACATTAGCTCTCGAATGGACTTTTACCAATTGGGACGAGTCCATTTTACCCGGAGTTAGTGAAGCGTCAGGCCCCAAATCAGTTATTAATGTTAAAATCAGAGACCGGAAGTGACTTGATTTCCAGTGGTGTTCTTGCAGGTCCGAAGGTGTACTGTGTGCAAACACACAACGAGGTAATCAAAAAAGTTTGCAAAGGGGTGCCTAGACACTACGTGAATAAGAATTTCGACATGAATGTATATAGAAACTGTGTGAAAATAGTATAGTTCCAAGGGCGAAGGTCATGGTGATTCACTCTTAAAATTTAAATGCCACACAGTTTTAGTTGATAAAATAGCCATGTGTCCCGTTTCGGATAAAGTCTATGTGTGTGTGCAGATGGTGTGGAGGTGCTACCCCATGGACATTATCTAACTTCTGACCGAAGTGTGTGTCGAGATTATAGACATCGCCTCGGTCGGGAAAAAATTCAATAGTAAATGGTTGGGTGGTGGGATTCTTTTTTAGTAGATATTTTTTTTTCCCCAATTCAAAAAAAAAAAAAAAAAAAAAAAACATTAGTTTTTTTCACAACTCAGTAGTTTTTTTTTTATAGCAAGGTATAGTCGTATTTTTTTTTTGTAAATAAAAAAGTATTCAATTTTTTTGGCCCCGCGCCCACGGCCGGCCCGGGGGGGGGGGGGGGGGGTAGTGGCTTTCGGCCGGCCGCCACCAGCGGCTGTCGCGCCCTTCCGGGGTGGGGGTGGGGACCCCCTTTTAATTGTGATAAGTGTTTTTTTTTAGCGTCTTGTTTTGAATTTGTTATGTGATAGTGCCTTTTTCATGTTTTTTTTTTTTATGTGTGTGTATATTAATCAAACATATAGTATTTTTTTGTAGTGATGTTTTTATTCTGTAAATAAATAACATGTATCATTCTTAAAAAATGTTTTCTTGTTCTTCTCGAATCTGATTAGGGAAATTACTATTATTATTTATTGAAGGGAATGATGCAGTGTACAGTCAGTTATGTTTTGACATCGATGCAAGCTTTTTATCAATTTAAAACTCCATTTAGATCGTTTCTTTGCGGACCATCAATGTCCGGCAAAACGACACTTTTTTAACAAAAATAATTCAAAATCGTGATAAAATGTTTTTAGAAAATCCAACTAAAATTTACTATTGCTACAGTGTTTGGCAAGAATCCTATGATAGAATAAAAACTAATACCCCGGACACGAAATTCATACATGGACTTGACATTTTTCAACTGTATTGAATCAAACTCTTCGTTGATTATTGACGATCTGGCTGAGTCCATTGAAGAATGGTCTCAGGAGACGATACAATTGTTCACTGTCCGATCTCATCATCAACGAATCTCCGTAAACCCTAGTTCTACACAATCTGTTTCAGCAGAGCAAGTGTATGAGAACACTTGCTTTGAATTGCACCTACTATATCATCTACAGGGTTGTTCGTGATTCCAGTTCCTCATAACGTTAAAACAGACAGGTGTATCCGGGTGAACCGAAATTCCTACTCTCGCCCTACAATCAGGCTACCAACAAACCCTACGGATATATTCTATTGGACCTGAATCATAAACACACCCCGAGGATCTCTGCGTGTAGTCAACCGATATTTTTGACAATGAAATTACTGTATATCTGCCGGTGAATAGTAAAAAAGGTCGTTAGTTGCAATCATGACACTGAAGAAACTACATGAACATCGACATTTATTCACCGCCCTAGGTAATTCAAAACCACGACTTAGGAAGGCCATACTCAAACATGGTGTCGACAGAGAATTCATTAATCTCGTATCTGAACTTTGTTTAAATCTAACTGAAGGCAATGTTCAACTGCCAGAAGGTGTTAAGCAACAGACAAAGCAATCGTTCCCTTGTACGCTCCCTAGCATCAGCGGCAAGCAAAAATAAAGGAAACGATTTTAAAAGAAAACGACTTCTTCAAGCGGGTGGTAACTTCTTTACACTTTTACTGCCAATCATTGCAGGACTTGTAAACAGAATTCTCTAGAGAGAGAGAATTGCCAAACCCTATAAATTGACTCCAATTGAACTCGCCCTTTCGCCAAAGGAACATTTCGAGGACAATCTCAATAAATTCATTAAGAATGAGACAATTGCCGACGATGAAAAATTAATTCTGCTTCAAAATGCACTTCGCCGAATGGACAAACACAAGTCCTATCGTGAGAGACCCCTCAAAGTAAATTTTATTGGTCACAATAAGGAAATGACTCCATCACCACCATCATCATCATCATCACCATCAACGATAATACCAAAAGAAGAAGAAGATTTGTCTAAAGTTATGACAAGTGTTGCAGATCTAATGCCACATTCCTATCGTGAACAGTGTGTAAGACTCTTGACATATCTCAATGACAGTGAACGTGTTCAAATTGATGCTAATGGGAATCAAGTTGTAATCCATGGCAAGACCTATATTCTACTTGATTTATTATCAGATTTGGTCACGAATCGTAAAAGACTTGTATCATTTGACAGTCACCTGCATATATTTTTAAACTCATCAAAGTTTCCCAAAAGCCTTATTGCCAATAAACTTATTTTAAAACGATTAAAGGAATTAGTCAAATATCAAAAGATGTTTTAATCATTTTCGGAAAATACTAGCACGCCAAGTGGAAATGATTTGACAAGAGTTTGAGTGGGGGAGTCAAGCGAAGACGTCTTAATATCACTGCGCCCCCCTCACCATCACCTGTTAGTATGCAAATGGGCAGTGGACACTTCACTACGTTTTACGTGTTCAAAATCGATTAAGCATTGAAACATGTTTATGAGAATATTGGTGCAGTGGGAAGTTTAAGTTCACCCACCACACTTGCTCAAGTCACTGGACTTGAAAAGAATCGGGCGGCAGAGTATCTACAAGATGAATCAAGTTACACTCTACATCGTAATCGTAGAGTTCGTGGTAATCACTATCGAAAAACTAAAGCCTTTTTCCCATTACAAATACTACAAGCAGATCTTTTGACTCTGGATGGGATTCAACGGTGTCACAATCACCCATACAAGTACATTCTACTTGCAATCAGTGTTTTTTAGTCGCTATGCATATGCCGTTCCAATGCGGTCAAAGAGCGGCGATGAAGTTGCTAAAGCTCTTGAAATCATCCTTGAACAGGATTGCTATATGAAGATTCAAACGGATCGGGGTAGTGAATTTGTTAATCCCCATGTAAAGAAGGTTCTACTGAAATATAATACAATCCTCTATCATAGTCATAGTCCAATAAAGGCAGCATTGGCCGAACGGCTGATAAGAACTATTCGACTTTTAATTTCTAGATATTGCACTTAAAAAATACTGCTGCTTTTATTCATGATTTGGATAAAATCATGTTGATTTTATAATCAACGTCCACATCGATCCCTTTCCAACTCAACCCCAACAGAAGTTCATCATGATGTCAATACATTTGACACTTTTCTTAAACAGTATTCCAATGGTATTGGTAATGAGAAAAAAAAAGAAGAAATTCAATGTTGGTGATACTGTTAGAATCAATCGAACAGATTGATTCGAACAGTATCACTAATGTTTCTTGAAAAGGGTAATTACTTATGGTCCACTGAACTTTTTAAAGTCTCCAAACTCTTGGACACTACACCCATAACGTATCACCTACGTGACATGAAAGATGATGAGATTCTTGGCGGCTTTTTATGATTATGAATTACAAAAAGTTAAAAACACCGGAATCTATCAGATTGAAAAGATATTAAAGACTCGTACTCACAGGGGCAAGAAACAGTTGCTTGTTCGTTGGCTAGGATACAACTCTGATTTTGATTCTTTGATCAGTGTTGAAGATATTGACCATGCCCAATTCTTTTTATGTAACGTTTATGTCCAATGTCTCCGATCCTCTCTACAATTATTTGAATAAAACTAGTGATTTTCGGACGAAAACTCTCCCCCGCCATCAAATTCGATGATGGAAAGTATGAAGTGGCTCTTGTCGACTGCATTCTCAAAAATACCTATGATATTCTGAGAAAGGATCGTGTGTATGGGATAAAAGTTATACCATTCGACTGGTCACTCTTTGTCGAGTATGAATGGGTTTTAAGCACTTAAATCTAGTGAATATCCGGATGTTACATTGACATATAAAGAATATGGGTACTATGACGGATTTGTTTTCGTGCAATCAATAGAAAAATCTCATATCGTAGAATGGTACATTCCATTTTAATTATTCAATGGAACACGATAGGATTTACATTACCTCACCTGTTGACACTGAAATGATTCATCTCAATGATAATCTGAGAGCTGTTCTCGGGTTTAAACAGAATATGATCAATGGGAAAAACGCTGGAACTGTTAGCGGGATGGATCAAGTTATTTTTGCTGATTATCCACCTGGTCTCGCCTCGGACTCTTGCATATTTCTTTATGCATCCTTTGTGGAAACGTCGAGAGTTGGTAATTCAAATGTCCCCCTCCTACGTGTTCTTGAACGAAAAACAACCCATGAACATGTACATCACTATAATATAAAGCATCTTCAGTATGTTCTGTAAACACTTCGAATTTGGAACTCTGTCAGTTAACACTAAGAAGTGAATTAGGTGATCCTCTAGCAATAACAAAAGGTTTGGCCGTGATTACATGTCATTTTCGATCCATTCGGCAACAACAAAATGGCTAATAGAAAAAATATATTTGTATGCCCTGATATTGATTGCTATGTTACTGCTCTCCAACCACGACAATTGGGTCATGGAATGGACTATTATAAAGGCCGTTCGTCAATGTCGGGCTATGGTCTTGGCAGTTGGTTTGCTAAGCTGTTTCGCTCTGCAATACCACCTGCTAAAAAATATATTGCACCGGATGCTGCAGATTTTGCATCCTCTACGCTACACGATTGGGGGGATGGTGAAGATTTTAAAGAAAGTGTTTCAAAAAATCTCAGGTCCAGCGCACGATCCCTTGGCGAGCGATTGAAACAAAGTGTAAAAGGTTTTAAAAGGAGGAGAAACATCTCTTCACTCATCAGTCTCTACTCAGGTCATTTTTTTTTGAAGCGAAAGACATCATCACTCTTGTCAAAGAAAAAGTAAGAAAAAAGAAACCAAGAAGAAAAATTGTTAGATCGAAAAGGGATTTCTTTTCCTAGATAGCATATCTACCCCACAAGGAATCTCATCCCACTGTCACAACATCTCTAAATCTTTTCAATGCAGAAAGTGTTGATGTCAGTGTAAAAACATGGTTACTATGAACAATTCTATCCACAGCAACCCCTCTCTGAAAACATACATTTTCAAATTTATTCCAATGAAGACTACTTCATAGATTTATCATCCACATTTATTGATTTAAAAGTTGTGGTGAGGAAAAAGTCTGACAATTCAGCTCCCTCCAACGTCGATGGACTATCCTATGAAAATGGTATACTACACAATTTATTTAAACAAATATGTGTCTACATAAATGGAACATTGGTGAGCACTAGCAACAACCTATCAAACTATGCTAGTTACATGCAATTTATGTTGATGACTCCAATGGCCTATAAGAAATTGAGAGGTCTGCCAATGGGCTATGACTATAGATCAAATGTTGATACTGACGGTGAACTCACTTGGGCAGTGAGCAAGGAGTATCATTTAGTTTGGTAGACTCAATCATGAAATATTCAATATATCCCAATGGATGCCCCCCAATGTTAAAATTGATATAAAGTTACAACTTGCACCGTCCAATTTCATATTGAGAAAAACACTTGAAGCAGCACCCGATGCTAATGTCAATCTCACTTCGGCAATACTTCATGTGCGAAAACAGCAGGTTATGAGTTTCTGTTGCTTTGGCAATTGAAAAACTAAGAGCCTCTGGAAATAATATCAAACTGCTCGTTCCTCACACAATCGCCAATCAACGTCATATTGCCACTGGATCAAGTACCTACACCGATTCTTCATTTATCAATGGTGAAATTCCATCGAAACTTGCCTTGGCTTTTGTAAAAAGTGCAGTGCCATAGGATCGTGGACAAGCTCGCCGCATGAATTTGAATTATTTGGACTTTCCTCTCTTGTCTGTAAAGTAAATGGAATTCCTCTCTACAATTTGTCCTTTGATAAATCCTATAGGACCCTATATGAGTTGACAATGCAATCCCTAGATCGAGATTCTCAAACTATATGAAAATGGTATTACCGATTCAATGTTCGCAAAAGTCATGGTATCATTTTTTTGGACTTGTCTGGTACTCAAGATATGAGTATTGTCCGAACAGGTACTGTACGTTTAGAGTGTACCTTTGACAAACCATTGACAGAGAGTGTAACATCAATCTCACTCAATCAATTTGAAACCTATTGGGAAATTACCCACGATGGTAGTGTTCTTTTAGACTTGGCACCATGAACACCAATCAAATAATCGATGTATTTAACATGGATCTTTTTATGTCCAAATACAAATCCTATTGTATACCCTCAGATTTCCTTGATTATATTCATACTGGTAACAAACCATTATCATTGTTAATAGTAGTCCATCGACTATGCAGACGGGTCATTGGCTATGCATCTATCAAACAGCGAAGAATATAGAATTTTTTGATCCTCTTGGTCTACCATATGCATTCTACCCACCACACATCAAAAACTACCTTGAAGGAAGTGGGAAGACAATTATTCAAAATCGGATGCGAGTACAAGATTTATCAACCAAAAGCTGTGGTTTTCATGCATTACTTTATTTCATTTTTCGATGTCGTGATTATACTTTCAGTGAATTTCTCAACATTTATGTACACATTCCTCGTTTGAATGACTTTCTAGTAGAAAATACCCTCTCAGACCTGTACAGTATTGATTTCAGTGCCCTAAGAATAAAGTGTTTTTAAAATGTATGTGAATTTGTTTATTAATAAAATATATATGCACTATAAAAAGTCTTTTGTCTTCATTTGTTTAGATTTCTTCTTCTTCTTAGTCATTTAGATTGTCATAATCATAGTCATCGTCGTCGACAACGATTAGTGGTGGCAGATCATTGGGATTCAACTTGTACTGATCCTAGCGTGCAAAATCAGGGTCACATTTTCCACAATATATTGTAACTTCATTTTTATTAAATCTTCTTGTGAAGTCAATGATACTATTACGATTCATATTGAAAAATTCACCTGTTTCTATCTGATTATTTTGAATTAATGTCGCACACAATATTCTCATATGAAGAATCACTTTCTGTCATAGGCAAATAAAAATCACTAGGTTTATAATCATTACTTGCATTGTCCTCACAACGATGACACAGGAACCATACTCTTTTCATTTTTTTACAATTAAAAACGTGCTCCAAATTCTTCTTCCCAATACAATTTAAATCCACGACGATACCAATCCCTTAGAAATAAACTGACGTCACGTTTAGGGTTTTTTTCCAATCACACCAGGGTAAATATTTTTCCCACTGGTCACACTTTATCATAATGACAATTGGAGCACAGATATTCATTAGGATGAGAGTCACAAGTCTCTTCAAGACAGGTATTACAGTCCTTAATTTGTACAGCATATCTTTTATGCAATTTACACGGATTGCATAGTTCTACACTTTTTATTATGGACATCAACTGTAGTACAGTTCTCACATGAAGACCAGCTGCCCAATGTATATAAAGATAGTGAACATGTATGATACATTTTTTTTCGATGTTGTCCGTCTCACTGCCAAAAAGAAACTTACTCAAATCAATAGAAAAATAACATTGTCTTCTAGGAGGAGGAGGGAGTAATCGAGCATCGTCACAAAAACTTATTTCCTATTTTTTTAAAGAATGAATTTCTAGGTAGTGGTTAAAAGCAGAATCACAATGTCATTTTGCTTCGTTTCAATTAATATATCAATAAATTGGATAAATGCATTTGATTCACAATGCATAAGCTTCATACAAGAATCCAAAGATGAAGAATCGTGTCATTTTGCTTCGTTTCAATTAATATATCAATAAATTGGGTAAATGCATTTGATTCACAATGCATAAGCTTCATACAAGAATCAAAGATGGAGAATCAGTTCCTATTATACTGTTAAGCATTTCTAGAGAAAATATTTTCCGTTGAAGAGATAATTCCAAAAAGTTATCATCTAACACTAAACATTTTTCCAATTTGACTAGATTCCGTAAGATCTTCTCTTTCTCAAATCCAATCATTCTTGATACTCCCACTACCAACTATAGACTAAAATAACAATTGCAAGTTTCTACTTTGTGCACAATCTCAATACCTCTTGGACACCACCACCCACCAAAGAGAGAGAGTGGAGTAAAACGATCATCTAGAGTGTCTAATCAAAAAAAAAAAAAAAAAACGTTATAAAAAAAACATTTTTATTGACAGAAATGTAATATAAGAATATATTTTTCACTCTCTTTGCGCTAGGTGAGTCAATCCATTTTTCTCAATGTGCTTCATAATAGCATTCAATCCATGCTGTAGTCGTGATAAATACATTATATTCACTTTTGCGGAAAAGCATAATTGTTCATCTGACTTAAATTTACTCAATGATATAACGTATCTGCCAAACATCTCATCCCACTCAAATGTTAGTTGGGAATCCTTTCCAATTTCAACTGCTACATTGGGGGCCCTTGTCTTCACAACATCACTGTCGGCTCCTTCGAGGTGTAATAGTGTGAAACTACTCATTTTCACAATATTTGAACGTTTATTTCTCCTATTTGAAATAATGTAAACTAATCAAATTCAACTTATTGACTGAGATACTAACTCGGTATCGGGCTTTTTATATCCACGCTCAATGTCAGAGTAAAAGCGTCAACTCCTATAATCATGCTACAATGAAGAATCATATTCAACATTAAATCTCTTTAATTCATACAGTAATATCCTATCTGTCTGCTACCTTAGATTAACATTATAAAGGCGTACTGTCTGCTTGTATGGCGGGGGGACTGTCCGTTTGCTAAAACTGTTTTATAGCTTCATTGGCTACCTGTCTGCTTGAAACTGTTATAGCTTCATTGGCTACCTGTCTGCTTGAATAGATTGACACAGTAAGGGAGTACTGACCGCTTCCTCTAATTAACACTATAAAGGATTACTGTCCGCTCTCTTTCATTGACACTGTAAGGGAGTACTGACCGCTTCCTCTAATTAACACTATAAAGGAGTACTGTCTGCTCTCTTTCATTGACAAAGTAAGGGAGTACTGACCGCTTCCTCTAATTAACACTATAAAGGAGTACTGTCCCGCTTGTATGGCGGGGGGGACTGCCTGCTACTTATCATTATAGCTATATGGGGAGATACCCCGCTACTTATCGTTATAGCTATATGGGGAGACACTCCGCTACTTATCATTATAGCTATATGGGGAGACACCCCGCTACCTATCATTATAGCTATATGGGGAGACACCCCGCTACTTATCATTATAGCTATACTACTTTCAACATCATATTAAAGAATATAGGAAAGTTAAGAGATAGGATCTTTGGTGCTTTAGCATTTGTTGTGTTATTTTTAACATTCCATTGACTTATAAAGAGTATGCATAAGCGTTTTTTTTTCAAATCATTAGATTCCTAAGCTCAGATAACTAATATTAGCTCCATCCAGGCCTTACATGAGGGGGGGGGGGGCAACCGAGGCAAGCTGTCCTGGGCTCTGTGGTGTATTAAATCTGGGGGGGGGGTGCCACGGATGAAGGCTGCCTACTTTGATCAAAGTTTTCTCACTTTGATTTGGCTTCAATGTCTTATATTTGAGTCGGGAGGGGGGGGGGCTCTAAGGAACGGCTATGGCTCTATCTTACCTATCTTGTCAAATCTAATCATTTTGTTTTATCCCTGTCGTAGTGTAAAGAGTTTTGAAAAGTTGACCCGTTTTTTAGTTCAACTAAGTTTTATACTATCTTTGGTCAAAAGTAACTCACGGATAATTTGTGGGTAATACTTTAATTTTGGTAATCTTGTTTTTGGTAACATGTAGACAGTTTACTTTCTTGGTAGCCTTTCCGATTTTTTATTGTCAGGTTGCAATCCAATTAATTTTGCAGATTCTCCTTATTTAAAAAAAAACTAGGGGTGAAGCTTTTCTATGGTAAAAAAAATCATTCGCTTTTTTGTATTTAAGAAAAACGAATTATTTATTGGGTTGCCAGCGATTCATGGGAATCCAGTGGAAGGATGTAGCTCCCTTCAATCTCGCCTAAATGGTATCCAGATTATCGTGTGTATATTTTTAGGGTTTTCTGTTTTTTGTTATAATTTTCCTCTTAAATTACTTACATGTTCTCAAGGTACTTTGGTTTCGATGGATGCCGAGTTCGTCACACTTCAAAGTGAAGAAGCCGAATTGAAGTCGGAAGGAAAACCGGTCATTATTCGGCCTTCTCACAAAGCAGTTGCTCGTATCACCGTTATTCGAGGGTAAGTTGTGCTTGTAAAAACTGGGATGCGACTGTGTTGCGATACTACTTTGTTTCGAACTATGTGACCCCCCCCCCCCCCCCCCCCCCCCCCCCCCACTCCCCCCCCCCACCCCCCCCCCCCCCCCCCCCCCCCCCCCACCCCCCCACCCCCCCCAACCAACCCCCCCCCCCCCCCCCACCCCCCCCCCCCCCCCCCCACCCCCCCCCCCCCCGCCCCCCCCCCCCCCCCCCCCCCCCCCCCACCCCCCCCCAACCCCCCCCCCCCACCCACCCCCCCCCCCCCCCCCACCCCCCCCCCCCCCCCCCCCCCGCCCCCCCCCCCCACTTGTTAAATGGTAGCATTGTTCAGAAGTGTTTGAACCTTGACTGATTTTTTTCTCTCTCTCTCTCTCTCTCTCTCTCTCTCTCTCTTAAATCACGTTTAAGTCCCATCAAGGCTCTTTAAGGTGCTTAATAACCTTGCTCAAACTCTCTGTTCAACGGCCTTGGTAATGGAAATTGGGTTTTCTTTCAATATAAATATTTTTTGAATATAAAAAAAAGCCGTCCTAGCCGAGTGGACTGGTGCGCTGGATTTAAGATTCTTTGTCCGAGTGGGCGAGGATTCGAATCCTAGTGTATCCAATTATTTGGATTTTGACTGACGAATTCAGGCGATTCGAACTGGATTTATTAGGATTTTTCAGAAACTCATATCCCAGGGGTAGGAAGCATGAAATTAGGTGATATAGAATTTGTTTACTCAGGCAGGAAGGATGGGGTACATAGACAGGGAGTAGGGCTTATGATGAATAAGGAAGCTGCTAAGTCTTGTTTAGGCTGGGAAGGTATTAATAATAGAATACTAATTGCCCATTTTATGACTAGAAAGTTCAGGGTATCAGTTTATAGTAGTATACGCCCCTGTAGAACCGACTGATGGAGATACTAGTGACTCAGATGAATTTTACTTACAGTTACAGGAGCAAATAGACAAGGTCCCAGGTAGAAATATGATGTTATTACTGGGAGATTTTAACGCCCAGGTTGGTAGAAATAAGGATAGATGGTATCCCAGCTTAGGTAAATTTGGTGTAGGAAAAGAAAACAGTAATGGATACAGACTTTTGCAATTTTGTAGGTATAAACAATCTAGTTATAACCAATACGGTGTTTGGTCATAAAATGGCTCATAAGCTAACATGGTATTCACGTGATGGTAAGACAGCAAACCTTATTGATTATGTTATAGTAAACCGAAGACTGGCAGGATCAATACAAGATACTAGGGTATATAGGAGTGCTGTTATTGCTGTTTAAAAGTAAAGATCACCATCTAGTAGTGTCAAGGGTTAATTTAAAGCTGAAATATCGGAAGGGTAATTACCTCCCGGGAAGTTATGATGTTAGTAGACTCCAGGATGAGAATTTGAGAGAAACTTTCCAGGAACAGTTGAATACTAAACTTGAGAGTTTAAAATTTGATAATGTGGAAGATGGTTGGAATAATTTTAGAAAAATAATTTGTGAAGTTGCTGAAGGTGTATTAGGGAAGAAAGCTAGAACTGCAGCTAAGAATATTAGTGAAAAAGCTTTATGTTTAATAGAAAGGAGAAAGGACTTGTACAAGAATTATCTGAGTGATAGATCGCATGAAAACCAAAAGAAATGTAAGGAAAGTGGAGAAAGCATTGAAATATGAACTAAGGAGGTGTGAAGTGGAGGCCATGGATAAAATTGCCGAGGATTTAGAAGATGCAGCTAGACGGCATAATAGTAAATATTGTACTGGCACGTTAACAAATTGAGAGGTAGTAGTCAATCCGGACTTGTCCCAGTTAAAGATAGGAATGGGGTGGCAATTAGCGATAAGGAAAAATCTAAAGCGAGATGGGCCGAACATTTTGAGAACTTGCTTAACCGAGATAGAGTTGCAGGAAAAAATATAGAGGAAAATGAAAAAGTTTGTGATACCTTGGATGTGAAGGAAGATTTGTTTTGTGAGGAGGAATTAGCAACAGTACTAAAAGGATTAAAGAATAATAAAGCTTCAGGTGCTGATAGGGTAGTAAATGAGTTTCTTAAATATGGTGGCTCTGAGGTTAGAAATAAGTTATTGAAGATTATGAATATGATTTTTGAAAAAGGGGAAGTACCTAATGATTTTAGGAAAACCTTAATTAAGCCACTTTATAAGAAAGGTGATAAAAGTGATGTGGTAATTATCGAGGCATTAGTCTGGTCTCTGTAGGTAGCAAATTGCTTAGTAATATGATACTTTTAGACTGAGAGATGCTGTAGACAAAGTTTTTAAGAGAAGAAGCAGTGCGGTTTTAGCAAAAAGGTAGAGGATGTGAGTTTTCAAAACACCTTTGGTCCTCAGTTTTTATAGATTATGAGCAAGCGTTCGATTCTGTTGATAGAGGAGCTTTAGTAAAAGGTTTTATCCTTGTATGGTATACCAGACAAATACATTAAAGTAATTAGTGCTATGTACGAGAATAACACTGCTGCGGTTAAAGTAGGAAATGAGGTTAGCAGCTGGTTTTGTATTAAATCAGGAGTTAAGCAGGGTTTGTGTTCTATCCCCCTTTATATGGATTATTTTGATGGACTTTGTTTTAAGGAGCACAGGAAAGGCAATGGGAGACCACGGAATCAAATGGGGAGGAAAAAGTCTCCTAGACTTGGATTATGCTGATGATTTAAGCATCCTAGATGAAAGTGTGAGCAAAATGAATGAAGTTTTTAGAGGTTTTGCGAGTTCAGGGTGCTAGTATTGGTTTGAAAATTAATGTTAGGAAGACTAAGTCACTAAGGCTAGGAATAAGTGAAGATGAAAAGGTGACGTTGGGTAATGAAAATATTGATCAGGTGGGCAGCTTCACTTACCTGGCTAGTAGTATTATTAAAGATGGTGGGAGCAGTGAAGATGTTAAAATAGAATAGCCAAGGCTCAGGGTGTTTTTTCACAGTTAAAAAAAAAGTCTGGAAGAATAGGAAGATAAGTCTGCAAACCAAGATTAGAATCTTAGAAGCTACAGTGATGACAGTGGTCAAATATGGGCTCTGAAGCATGGACGCTTCGAAAAGCGGATGAAGATTTGCTAGATTTTTCCAGAGAAATTGCTTAAGGATTGTTTCTGGGTACCCGGCTGACTGACCGTATTTCAAACAATAGGCTATACGAAAAATGTGGTTCAATACCGCTTTTCTAGGTCTATAATGAAAGAAAGGTTGAGGTGGTTAGGGCATGTTGTGCGGATGAAGGATGACAGATTGCCAAAGATTGTTCTTTTCGGCCAACCATCTAGGGCTAAACGGAAAGCAGGTCGTCCCCGTCTGGGGTGGGAGGACGTCATAAAGAAGATTTAAAGGAAATGGGAACTTCGTGGGCGGGTGTAAAAAGGGAGGCTTTGAATAGATTGGGGTGGAGCAGGAGCGTGTGTAGCTTTGTTGGCCTCAGGCGGCTTGGTGCTGCGATGAGTTGTTAGTAGTAGTAGTAGTAGTAATTATTTGGTTTGGGACGGGGGTCAGTGGCGTGACTCTGTAAGCTCAGCCGAAGTCGAATCCAGCTCTAATGGGTACCTGCAGAAAAAAAAATCTGGGGAAGGTTAAAAACAGGAAGGGTGTGCGAAAGCACAGGATGGTTGGCCCTCACCCCCCATCGTACTTCATGGCTGAAGGCCCAAGAAACGGAGATCAGCACCGCCGATAGGGACTGTAAAGTCCAATGCCATATTCTTTACCTTTTTTTTTACCTAAAATATTTTGTCATTTACACGCATGGCGATATTCTTTAAGTTTATTTTTTCCGACATTTTTTCGGATTGTTTCTGAATAATTTAAGTTTTGTAGGCAAACTTCAAAAAAAGCGTTATGTATGTTAATTTCAAGAATATATCTAGTGGTCATAGTGTGTTGGCTTAAACTCACAATTTTCGGCTCAAGACAGGTTTTCTTTGTATCTGGTGCAACTATTGATGGCCGCACCGCGCTTTTGTTATGCGATCTAAAGTTTTCCCTAGCTCAGAATTTTTTGCTCAAAAATTTTCGGCTTTAGCTCACAGTTTTTCTACTCAAAAAAGCGACTGGGATATTTCATGCGACTATTAATAGTGAATTTGGATGTACAATCGGAATTTTTACTCGTGTTCAAAAAGTTCTGGTTCGAGTTTTTAAGCGTCTCTTTAAATCTCCTAATTTGGGTGCTATGAATTATTTATGAATGTTAATTTTAATTGTTTAGGGAAGTTTTTTTATGCTGAAAAAAAAAATAATATATGTTGAGTGCTCGTAGTTGTATCCATGCTGTAGCGATTTCGGGTTTTTTATTTGAATTGTCGGCCTTTCAGGTATAAGAAAGGTTCAAAAAATCATTCTGAAAAACTGTTGGCAATGTAAATGCTCTGAACTCATTTTCAAAAGTAGCGTAGAACCCCCTGCTGGAATCACATATTATCGTTCCAAATCCCTGCAAAGATTTAACTCGGTTTCTGTGGCCGTTTTTCCGAGCAGGAAGCAAAAACTTCATGACTGTGCACTTTTCACGAAGTTCAGACATCGCAAAAAATGACGAGCATGCAAAACAACAGTCACCTGAATTTTTACAAAAATAGAACGCAACCTTCTACAGTGATGGCAGTTGACACGCTGACTTGTGAAAAGTTGCTGCAGAACCTTCTACTAGCGAAAACCCCGTACTACAGAAACTTAGTCCTCCAAAACATCTGTCTGGTTTTGTTTTGGGTACCCCTTCATATGTATATAGTGATGTTTTACAATATATTTTTAAAACCGTTCTTGGTTTTATGTATTTAACTTTTTTTTTTCTTCTTTTAGAGAAGGGGAAGATGAGGGAGTTCCTTTTTTGGACGACTATATTCAACTCAAACTTTTGATCACGTTGCTGACTATTTGACACTGCTTATTCAGGAATTCAGCCGGTGATCTGGATGCAAGGAGTTCAGCGCGATGTCTTGCTACCTTGAAATCAGCTTACGTTCGCTTGCGACATCTTGTCGATATTGGAGTTGTCTTTGTTGGTCATGGTCTAAAGAACGATTTTTTTTGTAAGACTACAAATGCTCTTTTATATCAGCGCATTTTTGCCTATTCTTTTCCTCTTTTTTGATTCTTAGGGCACCAAGGACATAAAAATAAAACCACTTCCCCCTTAAACCCAGCTTAGGATTATTCTTACCCAGAAATGCAATTTTCTCGGGTTTTTAATGCAATTTTCGCAGATTTTTTCTTTTAGTTGTTTCAAATTTATCATAATTTATTATAAAAAAAATTAAAAAGAATTATCAAAATCATCAAAGTAGTTTCAAAAATTTGGTTTTATCAAAATATTGTTGACATTGTTTTTTTGTTTTTTTTTTTTTTTTTTTTTTTTTTTTTTTTTTTTTTTTTTTTTTTTTTTTTATTAATCATGGACTAAAGAACCATTTGTTGTAAGATTGTAAATGTTCTTTTATAGCAGCGCTTGCAGTTACTATATGTTTGTACCTACTATTTTCCTGTGTTTGATTCTTAGTGGACGAAGGTCATAAAAAATAAAAAACACTTCCCCCCTGAACCCATTTTAGATTTATTCTTACCCAAAAATGCAATTTTATCAGTTTTTTATTCTTTTGGCTGTTTCAAAATAATCTAAAAAAATTAAAAAAATATAAAATAATATATATAAAAAAAGCAAAAAATATCAACATTATCTAAGTTGTTTCAAAATTTGGTTGTATCAAAATGTTGTCGACATCGTTTTTTTTTTATAATGGATTAAAAAATTCTTTTTAGTAAGATTTTAAATGATCGTTTATATATCAGCAAAACCTTATTGACCATGTATTGTAAAACGAAGACCGGCAGGATCAATACAAGACACTAGGGTATATAGGAGTTCTATTATTGATGTTAAAAGTAAAGATCACCATCTAGTAGTGTCTAGGGTTAATTTAAAGCTGAAATTTCGGAAGGGTAGCTACCTCCCGGGAAATTATGATGTTGGTACATTCCAGGATGGTAATTTGAGAGAAACTTCCCAGGAACAGTTAATACTAAGCTTGAGAGTTTAAAATTCGACAATGTGGAAAATGATTGAAATAATTTTAAAAAAAAATAATTTGTGAAGTTGCTGATGGTGTTTTTTGGGAAGAAAGTTAGGACTGGCAGCTAGGAATATTAGGGAAAAAGCCTTATGTTTAATCAAAAGGAGAAAGGGCTTATACAAGAACGATCTGAGTGATAGATCATATGAAAACAAAAAAAAAATAAATAAAAAAAGTGGAGAAAGCATTAAAATATGAAATAAAGAGGTGTGAAGAGGAGGTCATGGATAAAATTGCCGTGGTTCTGGAAGATGCAGCTTGACGGCATAATAGTAAAATATTGTACTGGCATGTTAATAAATTGAGGAGTTGTCTCTCCGGACTTGTCTTAGTTAAAGATAGAAAAGGGGCCATAATAAGTGCTGAGGAAAGAGTTAAAGAGAGATGGGCAGAACATTTTGAGAATGTGCTAAACCAAGATAGAGTTGCAGGAAAAGATATAGAGGAAAATGAAAAAGTTTGTGATACCTTGGATGTGAAGGAAGATTTGTTTTTTGTGAGGAAAAATTAGCGACAGTACTAAAAGGATTAAAAAATAAATAAGGCTCTAGCTGCTGAAAGTGTGATAAATGAGGTTCTTAAATATGGTGGCTCTGAGGTTAGAAATAAGCTACTGAAGATTATGAATATGATTTTTTGAAAAAGGGAAAGTTCCTAAAGATTTTAGGAAAACCTTAATTAAACCACTGTATAAGAAAGGTGATAAGAGTGAGTGTGATAATTGTCGAGGTATTAGTCTCTGGTCTCTGTAGGCAGCAAATTACTTAGTAATATGATACTTTTTTAGACTGAGAGATGCCATAGACAAAAATTTAAGAGAAGAACAGTGCGGTTTTGGAAAAGATAGAGGATCTTTCAACCAAATTTTCACTCTTAGGTTAATAATTGAGAAGTGCCTGAGGTGTCAAACACCATTGGTCCTCAGTTTTATAGATTATGATCAAGAGTTCGATTCTATTGATAGAACAGTTTTTAGCAAAGGTCTTATTCTCGTATGGTATACCAGACAAATACATTAAAGTGACTAGTGCTATGTACGAGAATAACACTGCTGTGGTTAGTAGGAAATGAGGTTAGCAGCTGGTTTTGTATTAAATCAGGAGTTAAGCAGGGTTTGTGTTATATCCTCCCTTATATGGATCATTTTGATGGACTTTGTCTTAAAGAGCACAGTAAAGGCAATGGGAGACCACGGAATCAAATGGGGGAGGGGAAAATGTCTCCTGGACTTAGATTATGCTGATGATTTAAGCATCCTAGATGAAAGTCTGAACAAAATGAATGAAGTTTTAGAGGGTTTGTAAGTTCAGGGTGCTAAAATAGATTTGAAAATTAATGTTAAGAAGACTAAATCACTAAGGCTAGGAATAAGTGAAGATGAAAAGGTGACGTTGGGTAACGAAAAGATTGATCAGGTGGGCAGCTTCACTTAGCTTAGTAGTATTATTAGTGAAGACGGTGGGAACAGTGAAGATGTTAAAAGTAGTAAAGCCAAGGCCTCAGGGTGTTGACCGTATTTCACAGTAGGCTGTAAGAAAAAATGTTGTTCAATCCAAGATCCCGCTTTGCTAGGGCTATAATGAAAGGAAGGCTGAGGTGGCTAGGGCTCTTTGTGTGGATGAAGGATGACAGATTTCCGAAGAGTGTCCTTTTCGGTTAACCGTCTAGGGCTAAACGGAAAGTAGGTCGTCCTCGTCTGGGGTGGGAGGACGTCATAATAAAAGATTTAAAGGGGAATGGGAACTTCCGTGGGAGGGTTGTAAAAAGGGAGGCTTTGAATAGATTGGGATGGAGGAGGACCGTACGTAGCTGTGTTGGCCTCAGGCGGATTAATGATGGGGTGAGTTGTAGTAGCAGTAGTAGAATCCTTATTTGAACATTTTTATGCGTCATGTAAGGCAGTCTGGTCTTTGAAAATACCTATATGCTAGCGGAAAGATGTTTGTGAGACCCTTACTAAGTTAGGAGCACTTACTAAATTAAGTTACAAAATTAGGAGCTTGAAACCACTATACTAGGGTTTTCCGATACGCTCAATCTGATGGTGTGATTTTCATTAAGATTCTAATACTTTTAGGGGGGAGTCCCCCTTGTTTCGAAAATCAGGCAAATTTTCTCAGGTTCGTAGCCTTTAATCGTTAAGACTAAACTTAATGAAACTTATATTTTTAAAATCAGCATTTTAAGTCCATTCTTTCGGTATATCTATTGGTATCAAAACTCTGTGTCTTAGAGTTTCGGTTACTATTGAGCCGGGTCGCTCCTTACCTACAGCTTGTTACCACGAACTGTTTGATGCTCAAGTCTCTGTATGTCTACCCATAAACAATGGGAGAGCTATAAAAATGACTTAAAAGAACTGAGAGAGTCTGAAATACCTCTAGTAGTTAAAGTAGGGTAGACTTTATTCTTGATTAACAAAGAAACTCAAGACTCCAATGGAAGGAGCTTCAAGACTCCAAATGTTCTAGTTATTCATATAATCTTACAGCTGTTAAACATTTCTTAGTTCAAGTTGTATTTGAGGGATAGGAAGAGATTTTTTTGCTGAATCTCGACTGCTGTGCTTTAAAAAATCTCGTATCTTTCCAACTTTTTTTAATATTTTTGCTAGTCCCCTCTTCTCCACCCTCTGGAAAGACGCTCTTCCTTTTTTTTAATGCTTTTTGTTTGTGAAGAAGTCCCCCAGGGCTAAGGACCTTAAACCTGAAAGCATGTACGGTTTTTTCGAATTTTTGATGTTTTTACTCAAGTCTCAATAAGTATCCTACCTGGAGAGACCGTAATTGAGCTAACTTTAGTTTCAAGTACATGTGCTGGAAACACTATTTAAATACTATTAATTAAAAAAAACTTTTTCCACAAAATAAGTTTTTCAAAGAAAAGTAAAGAACTCCATTAAACAAAAAATTAGCAAAAATAAAATCAAATAATCTACCAAGCGTGAAACTACCTTAAATCAGCATCGATAAATAAATAAAACCAAAACAAACAGAAATTACAATAAATAACCGAGTCAAACTCAAAACGAGCAGAAATTAACATAAGTTGGGAGCAAAATCCCTATGCCTCCCCAAGGCCAGAACAAAAATTTGCACTTTACTGAAAAAAATATAAATGTTTTTTTTACTTTTATAAGTTTAATAAATCAATATAATTTAATATTTTGGTTACTAAATATCAGCATATGTATATTAAACTGACAATGCACATTCATTTGTATTTTTTCAGTAAAGTGCAAATTTTGTTCTGGCCTTGGGGGGACATAGGGGTTTTGCTGCCCAACTTATGTTTTAATTTCTGCTATAAAATATAAAGGTTTTTACTTTTATAAGTTTAATAAATCAAATAATATTAATATTTTGATTACTAAATATCAATATATGTATATTAAACTGACAATGCACATTCATTTGTATTTTTTCAGTAAAGTGCAAATTTTGTTCTGGCCTTGGGAAGGCATAGGGGTTTTTTCCTAACCAACTTATGTTAATTTCTGCTCGTTTTGAGTTTGACTCGGTTTATTTATTGTAATTTCTGTTCGTTTTGGGTTTCATTTATTTATCGATGCTGATTTGTGGTAGTTTCACCCTTGGTAGATTATTTGATTTTATTTTTGCTCATTTTTTGTTTGATGGAGTTCTTTACTTTTTTCTTTGAAAAAACTTATTTTGTGGAAAAAGTTTTTTTTTAATTAATTTCTGTTCGTTTTATATTGACATAGTCTTTCAGGGAAAAAGAAAATAACACTTTTAATCTTTTTTTTTTAAGACTTTATAGTTTGGCCTTCTATTTGTATGCTGGAGAAAAATTTTCAGCAACTTTTAACAACATACACACCCTTTTAAAAATCTGGACACAAATAGTACTGTTTAATTTAGTTTCATACCTCCTCTAGTTGACCCGAAAAGGAAACCTTGATACCATTCGCAAAAAAATCTGTTTACTTTCTTTGATTGCATGGATACACTTACGCTATTTTGATTTGGTTAAATTTTTAAGAGCAGAAGTAGCCCCGAAAGTTTTGAACATAATATCCTCAGTCGTTCTTGGGATACTGCTGAGATGCCTTATTTGGAATTATCAATATCACAGTGTATTTTGATTTAATCTTAAGGCAACATTTAGTTTTTAAACATAAAGGGCAAATGGGAGGGTGGGAGTGAAGGGGGATTAGTTGCCCTCCAATCACTTTTGACTATTAAAAATGGCATCAGCCCTTTCTATTTTCAATCGAATGAGCCCCTTTTGAAGTTCCCACGACAACTCCTTCGATACGAAGTGCCCTGGTCTAAACAACAACAGCAACGAAAAATATCACTAATCACATTGGACTATTACAAAAGGTACTAGCCCTTTGAATTTCAAATTGAATGAGCCATTTTTTTCAAGTTTCTACAGCAAAGATTTTCAATAACAACCTTATATGCCCTCAGGGCATAACTTATAAGCCTTGCCCTGAGGGTTGTGGGGGAGTGCCCTCCTCAAAAACATATTTTCTCTCTGGAAATCAACTACACTGAACAAAATGGCTATCTCAAAATTTTTATTGGATGTGTTTGGGGAATGATGGGCGTAGGGGAGGGGGACTAGTTTGCCCTCCAATCACTTTTGACTATTAAAAAGGGCACTAGCCCTTTGAATCTCCAATCGAATGAGCTTTTTTTTGAAGTTTTTCTACGACAACGCCTTCTATAAAAAACCTTATATGTCCCCAGGGCATAACTTAAAACCCTTGCCCTGAGGGCTGTGGGGGTATATTCTCCTCAAAAACATATTTCTATCTGGAAATCAACTACGCTGAACAAAATGGCTATCTATTAAAAAGGGCACTAGGCCTTTGAATTTCCAATCGATGAGCCTTTTTGGGGTTTCTAAGACAACGCCTTCTATAAAAAAAAAAAACCTTATATGCCCCCAGGGCATAACTTAAGACCCTTGCCCTGAGGGCTGGGGGGGAGTATCCTCCTCAAAAAAACATATTTTCTATCTGAAAATCAACTACGCTGAACAAAATGGCTATCTCAAAATTTTGATTGGATGTGTTTGGGGGAATGATGGGCGTGGGGGAGGGGGACTAGTTGCCCCTCCAATCACTTTTGACTATTAAACAAGGGCACTAGCCCTTTGAATCTCCAATCGAATGAGCTTTTTTTGAAGTTTCTACGACAACGCCTTGTATAAAAACCTTATATGTCCCCAGGGCATAACTTAAAACCCTTGCCCCTGAGGGCTGTGGGGGGTATTCTCCTCAAAACATATTTTCTATCTGGAAATCAACTACGCTGAACAAAATGGCTATCTCAAAATTTTGATTGGATGTGTTTGGGGGAATGATGGGCGTGGGGGGGGCTTGTTGCCCTCCAATCACTTTTGACTATTAAAAAAAAAAGGGCACTAGGCCTTTGAATTTCCAATCGAATGAGCCTTTTTGAGGTTTCTAAGACAACGCCTTCTATAAAAAAAAACCTTATATGCCCCCAGGGCATAACTTAAAACCCTTGCCCTGAGGGCTGGGGGGAGTGTCCTCCTAAAAAACATATTTTCTATCTGGAAATCAACTATACAGAACAAAATGGCTATCTCAAAATTTTGGTTGGATGGTGTTTGGGGAATAATGGGCGCGGGGGGGTCTAGTTGCCCTCCAATCACTTTTCGACTATTAAAAAGGGCACTAGCCCTTTGAATTTCCAATCAAAAATGAACCCCTTTTGACGTTTCTGCGACAACGCCTTCAATAAAAATCTTACATTCCCCCATGGCATAACTTAAAACCCTTGCCCTGAGGGTTGTGGGGGAGTGTCCTCCTCAAAAACATATTTTCTATCTAGAAATCAACTACGCTGGACAAAATGGCTATCTCAAAATTTTGATTGGATGTGTTTGAGGAAAATGATGGACGTGGGGGGGGGCTAGTTGCCCTCCAATCACTTTCGACTATTAAAAAGGGCACTAATAAATAATACATTGTGCCAACATCGTTCTTATATGCCCTCAGGGCACAAATTAAAACCATTGCTCTGAGGATTGTGGGGGAGTGTGCTCCTCAAAAACATATTTTCTATCTGGAAATCAACTACGTTGAACAAAATGGCTGTAAATGATGGACGTGGGGGAAGCTAGTTGCCCTCCAATCACTTTGAAGTTTTTTGAAGTTTTCTACGACAACGCCTTCTATAAAAACCTTATATGCCACAGGGGCATAACTTAAAACCATTGCCCTGAGGATTGTGGGGGAGTATTCTCCTCAAAAACCTATTTTCTATCTGGAAATCAACTACGCCGAACAAAATGGCTATCTCAAAATTTTGATTGGATGTGTTTGGGGTAATAATGGGCGCGGGAATCTAGTTGCCCTCCAATCACTTTCGACTATTAAAAAGGGGCACTAGCTCTTTGAATTTTCAATCAAATGAGCCCCTTTTGACGTTTCTACGACAACGCCTTCTATAAAAACGCCTTCTATGCCCTGGTCTAAACAACAACAGCAACAAAAAAATATCACTAATCACTTTCTACTATTACAAAAGGTACTAGCCCTTTGAATTTCAAAATCGAATGAGCCATTTTTCAAGTTTCTACAACAAAGATTTCAATAGCAACCTTATATGCCCCCAGGGCATAACCTATAACCCTTGCCCCTGAGGGTTGTGGGGGAGTGTCCTCCTCAAAAATCATATTTTCTCTCTGGAAATCAACTACACTGAACAAAATGGCTATCTCAAAATTTTTATTGGATGTGTTTGGGTGGAATGATGGGCGTGGGGGAGGGGGGCTAGTTGCCCTCCAATCACTTTTGACTATTAAAAAGGGCACTAGCCCTTTGAATCTCCAATCGAATGAGCTTTTTTTGAAGTTTCTACGTATAGCGACAACCCCTTCTACTAAAAACCTTATATGTCCCCAGGGCATAACTTAAAACCCTTCCCTGAGGGTTGTGGGGGATTGTTCTCCTCAAAAACATATTTTCTATCTTGAAATCAACTACGTTTAACAAAATGGCTATCTCAAATTTTTGATTGGATGTGTTTGGGGGAATGATGGGGCGTGGGGGGGGCTAGTTTGATCTCCAATCACTTTCGACTATTAAAAAGGGCACTAGCCCTTTGAATTTCCGATTGAATGAGCCTGTTTTGAAGTTTCTACGACATTGAATTTCAGTCGAATGAGCCTGGTTTTGAAGTTTCTACGACAATGCCTTCTGTAAAAAACCTTATATGGCCCCAGGGCATAACTTAAAACCCTTGCCCTGAGGGTTGTGGGGAGTGTCCTCCTCAAAAGCATATTTCATTTTTTTTTTCAGGAAATCAACTACGCTGAACAAAATGGCTATCTCAAAATTTTGATTGGATGTGTTTGGGTAATGATGGGCGTGTGGAGGGCCTAGTAGCCCTCCTTTCGACTATTAAAAAAGGCACTAGCCCTTTGAATTTACAATCGAATGAGCCTGTTTTGAAGTTTCTACGACAATTCCTTTCTATAAAAACCTTACATGCTTCCCAGGGCATAACTTAAAACCCTTGCCCTGATGGTTGTGGGGAAGTGTCCTCCTCAAAACAACATATTTTTCTATCTGGAAATCAACTAGCCTTCGCTGGACAAAATGGCTATATCAAAATTTAGATTGGATGTGTTTGGGGGAATGATGGGCGTGGGAGGGGGCTAGGTGCCCTCCAATCACTTTCGACTATTAAAAAAGGGCACTAGCCCTTTGAATTTCCAATCGAAACGAGCCTGTTTTGATTTTTCTATGACAACGCCTTCTATAAAAAACCTTATATGCCCCCAGGGCATAACTTAAAACCATTGCCCTGAGGATTGTGGGGGAGTGTGCTCCTCAAAAACATATTTTCTATCTGGAAATCAACTACGTTGAACAAAATGGCTATAAATGATGGGCGTGGGGGAAGCTAGTTGCCCTCCAATCACTTTCGACTATGAAAAAGGGCACTAGCCACTCCAATTTCCAATCGAATGAGCCCTTTTTGAAGTTTCTACGACAAGTCCCTTCGATACGAAGTGCCCAGGTATGGAGAAAATAAAACACATTATGGTCAAATCGTTCTTTACTCAGGCAGCGCTAGGGCGCTGCTATGATTACTGCTAACAACTCACTGCTGCACCAAGCCGCCTGACGCCAAAAGTAAAAAATCCTTTTTAATTTGCTAAGTTTTCGTCTAAGTTATCTTTACACCTAAATTCATGGTGCTATTTGACTACGATAGCCGTAAAGCTAACATAACATGGATGAGTTGAAGACAGGGCAGAGAGATGGAGAGGGATTTCACACTCAGTGTGACCTATTCTGGAAAATGTTGTGTGCGAAAATATTAGCCTTTGTGAAAATGACCTCTTGAAAATTGGTCAGCAAAAATATTGTTATTATAACATAAGACTCGCACTTAGAATCGTCCGACCCCATGATTTAGCTTTAATTAACATGTCAAAGATTAATAAAGTTATGGATGTCAAAATTTGGACGACCCAGCACATTATTTACTATACTTGCTAAGATTTATATCTTCCCATGTCGGTTGGCGCACAAGACAACAACGGCAACTCTCCAACATGACCTCTCGGGTGCTTTAAACAAAGCTTTTTTTTCAGGAATGGCCTGTACAGCACAACATCCTTCTTGACGTATCACCCGAATATTTTCTACGTCTTCTCGGTATCTGTATGCCGGGGGTTTAACCACAAAGCTGCGTTTAGAGTATTATCTGCTGTTTTTGCTGTTGCCGACATCTCGACGACTTCTGTTTGGCAGGACAGAAGAAAAATCTTTGGCAAGAACAAATCCTAGCGTCTGGTTTCCGCCGAAAATTAGTAAGCAAGACATCTTGGACAGTGTAGACATCTTCCAGAACGACCTGTGATATAGCATCCTTCTTGAGACAATGCTTTTTTTTTTCTTTTTTCTATTATCCACGTCATGTAATGCTGGGAATTAAGCCCATAAAACTGCCTTGACAGCTCTACCACAAAATTTTGCACATTGCAGGATCGAAGTTAATTTTTCAGTAAAAAAATAGTGATAATAAGTGGGGGGAGTTGGATCCTTAGCTAGTAAATTTTTTTTTTTTTTTTTTTTTTTTTTTTTTTTTTTTTTTTTTTTTTTTTTTTTTTTTTTTGCAGACTAGTACATATACTCTTGTTATTGTAGAGTACAGAGCTGAATCACTAGGCTGTATTCTAATGTTTAGACTTTGTTTTGAAGGTTCCCTGTCAAACATGCAATTCTGTGACAAGCCAGAAGTATGACTTTTCTTGGACGTTTTGTGTCCTTAACTCACTTAGAAAATCGGAAAATGTTCCTTTTTTTGTATATTTCTGCATTATTGTTTATCGCATTTTTGAACCAAAAAAAACTTCAAAGTAAATTGAAAAATTTAGGATAGTATAAAGTTGAACAATAAAATAAAAATTTTATTTATAATAGTTAATTAATAAGAATTAATAAAAATTGTTCTAATAATGTTCTAATAATTGTTCTAATTAATCTAATAAATGTTCTAATTAATAAAAGGTTCTTAACAAAGAACAATTAATAAAAATTTAGTTCAGTATTTAGTTTCAGATAAAGCTGAATCTTAGCTGTGGGATGATGAGCCAAATTTTCACCTTATGTTATAGCATTGAAATTACAGAACTGTAGTAAAAATATGTTTTTCACATACATACATATATACATATACATACGATTTTTTTTATTTTTACGTCCTTGGCCCTTTAAGATTCTGTATTTTTTTGTAATATCCTGTTAATATTATAAAATAAAGTAATTAAAACTAAAGCGTTTAAATAACAAAGTGCGCAGGTCTGTTGAAATATGACTCGATATTAGGTTAGTTTTCTATTCTCTATTGGTGTTTTATATTACATATTGAAATGTGTATAGAAGATATACATAAATTCCCAACCAACCCAAAAATCCCCCTCCACTAAAAAAAAAACTAAACATAGTCCGCAATCTAAAAAAGCTAGTGAGACTTGGTGTCTGCAAGGCTATTTTGCTGTTTAAGTTTTTTATCGTTAGAGTATTAATCTAAGATTAATCTATATTTCCTATTTGTATATGTTGTTAATACTAGTAACTATAAATATTGGAATTGTTAATGCTTATCATTAATAATCTATTAGATCAATAGTTAATCAAAATCATTAATTGATTTCAGTGTGAATGAATTTTTGAGAGTGCATTTTTTTAGAGTGCAGGGCGCAAGACGAGGTTTAATATGTATATGTAGTCTAATTACTATAAATAGATACTTAATAGAAAATAAAGTATGAATAGGTTGTTTAGACTAAGAATAAATGAGAGTGAGGAGGTGATGTTAGATAACTAGAAGATCAATCAAGTGGATAGATACACTTACCTTGGTTGTATTGTTATTGAAAAGAGTGGAAGCAGTATAGACGTAAAAAGTACAATAGCCGAGCCCCAGGGTGTTTTTTCATCGTTGGAAAAAGTTTGGAAGAATAGGAAGATGTACCTGTGAACTTAGATTAAAATATGGAAGCCACGGTAATGACAGTGGTCAAGGATGGTTTTTGGACGCGGAAATTTCAAAAAGGGAAATTTATAAATGTATTCTAGAGAAATTGTCTAAGGTTTGTTTTAGATAATAGATTGACTCACCGTATATTAGCAAGCTGTACAAAAATATGCTTTGATCCATCTTTCCAGGCTATAATGAAAAATGGCCCGTGTAGCTAAGCCAGCTAAGCCATGATATATTGCAAAAGATTGCGGTTTTGGTCATCAAGCTATACAAAAATATGCTTTGATCCATCTTTCTAGGGCTGTAATGAAAAATGGCTGATACAGCTAAGCCATGTTCCGCGAATGAAGGATGACATATTGCCAAAGATTGTGGTTTTCAGTCGTCCCTCTTGGGCCAGACGAAAAGCAGGCTGTTTCTGACTGGGGTGGGAGGGTTCTTAAGGAAGGATGCTCCTAAGGAATTTGGAAACTTTATGGGAGGGGTAAATAATGAAGCTTTGCATTAATTTGGACTGGAAGAGGAGAAAGTGCGCAGCTGTGTTGGCCACAGGCGGCATGCCGCTGCATTAAGTTGTTAGTAGCAGTAGTTGTAGCATCTATTATAATTATTTTACGTCAACTAATTTATTTTCATTTTTTCAGATATTTCTATAGTTGAATTTTCTTACCCATAGCTTTTGTAATCAGCTTTAGTTCGTAATTCTTATAATCCCCCATTTTCCTTTTCCATCAGTAATCCGTTCCTTTTTCCAGTGTTATAAACTTACTGGTTCCACCCGAACAAATTCGAGATACTGTTCATCTATTTCATCTACCTCACCAAAGGATGATATCTCTTAAATTTCTCGCATGGTACTACTTAGGTAAGTTGTTCTCTTGAAAAATGCCCCCCCCCCCCCCTGTACCTTTCAAAAGAGGTGATAAAAAACAATCCTTTCTGGGATAAACATTTTGTTTCTAGACAACCTTTGATAATTTAAGTAAATAAGTAGAGGATCATCTTGGATATCCTATTCTGAAAATATCTGAAGTTCGTCCGAGAAGGGATTGTTTACCCTTACCCATACCTGGTGATTGTAGAGGATAAACAGCGTAGAAAATAATGGTTATATGCTGATCAACGGTCCGCACATTACAGGTACTAATCTCCCGATTTTCGGCCTTCGATCGGGAGTGCGATGAGTGGTCGAGTTAGGTTGAGTGTTGGGGGGGGGGGGGGGGGGGAAATCATCTGACACTTCTCGTGCCTTTTGGACTGGTTTTCTTTAGGTGCCCAGTTTGGAGCTGAGTCATCTCTGATTGAGCTAACAGGCTCACACCATCGATTCCCATCCCAAACCAAATAATCGGACACCAGGCCTCCATCACCTGCTTTTACGGATATGGGTTTGTAAATCCAGAGCATTAGCCAGTCGGCTAATATTGCTGAAAATTTTGTTTTCTGGCCAAATTCTCCCATGTTAACCTATGTTAAACCACCAAAGAGATTAAATCGCCAAAAGTTTAGTTCTCTTCTGCTGTCTCTGTTTTCTTTGGTTCTTCCTATCAACTTTTGCGTTATAAGATAAAAGTACGTCTTTGTATTATTATTTCTGTTAGCATTATGGAAACTGATTTTGGACTCAGGCCACAAATTCCCATAGTCGCACACTCAAACAGCCACTGCGCTGTTGGTACTCCCTCGAAATGGCTCGCATATCCTTCTTTCCCCTTTTTAAAAGAGCCTTGGCAGTGTAAACGTGTCCACCATTGTTTCCCACATCCTAAAAAACCTCAATTTCCAGCCATCAGCTGGAAAACATTTTGTTTTCTTAGAATCCGGTAATGCTCCTTAAGAGATCTTGTTTGTGTTACGGCTAGCACTTTAGATGTGCAGGGAATTGAACCCCTCCTCCCCCCCCCCTCTTATGATTTTGTCAGCCATTTCTGGCTTCAAAATATCCCATCTCGGAAACATATTCCACAAAATACCCTGCCTCATAGTCAAAACTTGCCAGGACGGCCAGTGGTTGGAAGGTGACTGAGATTAGCAGTAGTAGACCTCTATTTATGTCTACTACTCTCTCGGAGGCAGCACGAGTAGGTTGTTACCACTACGCCCGAAGTATGTCTCTTGCGCACATCAAATAAAAGTTTAAACTAGGGATAAATCCTTTTATTAGATAGTAAAAAGCAATGAAAAAAAAAATGCTGGATTACAGTGAGGTTTAATATATCTGCTGATGACGGTCACTGTATATATAGATTGAAATAAGCCAGAATCTTTTGTCATTGTTTTTACTGTCTAAAAAAGAAATTTATCCCTATTTGAACTTTTTATGCGTCATGGAAAGGTATGAGATAAATTGAGAGATAACGATTTTTATTTTCAAACGCCATAAAAACGGTCATGCCGATCAGCGGCGGTTTTTGTCATAGCAAGACACTAAACATATAAAACATATAAAAAATCACAGCCACAGCCATCGTCATGCAAAAATATACATTGATTCGAAATATCAACAAATTCAAACTAAACAGAGTCAAGTTTAAAAAGAATAATGAACTAAAGAAAAAAAATATACAATTACTGACGAGAGTGGGTGCAAAACTAAAAAATCTTGACGAAGGAGGAACAAAACTGCTTGCGTACCGTATATGCCACGCTGGTACCAGCTGAATTTTTGGTACCGGTTGAGCTACATTTCGCAGGAGCCTTTGACGCGAAGGGAGATACTCAGGGGGGAGGATTCCACGAAGCCGCGGATTTTCCAAAACACGACACCAAATTTAAAACACAATTCATCACGGCGTGTCGATAGAGTTTTAAGCAAAAATTGTTTCAACAGGGAGTAATAAGGGACTTTTGGGAGATTTTGACACTACCAGAAGAGCTCGGTACTGGATCCTTTTCCAGGCATTCTGATCCGAAGTCAGGCCGTAATGCCAAACGGGACGAGCATATTCTACCAGACGGTCTGACAAATGTAAGAAAAAAATACGCAATAGCTGGGGGGTTGGAAACCCATGACGAGCAAGGAGTTTTTAAAGAAAGGATACCCAGGTTTGCCCGTTTGATCATCTCCTGTGTCTGTTTTTCCCACTTCAGGTCATGTGTGTGAGATATATTCCCCAAGAGTTTGATATCCATGATGCCTGAAACAATTCTGTAAAAGCAAGGGATAAACTGTCTCTTAGAAAAGAGAAAGTTAATATGAGCGATTTTCACGACTGACGATCATTTTGCCCTCCTCAGCTTGACGTGATAAACTCGCTATTATTTTGTCTTCATCACTTGAACCACACTCTTTTCACCCAGCTCCAGTACGGATAGATCATCAACGAATTTAAAGCTATCCGACTCATCATTACCAACCAAACTCATTAACCGTAACCAAAAAAAGTAGAGGCCTAAAATTGTTCCCTCTAAAAAGAAAGGTAGTCTGGTCTTCGAAAATACCTATGTGCTAGTGGAAAGATGTGTATGAATCCCCTTTATTCATATTATGTGCAAGCTTAAAAATCCCATAGAAATTTATCTCTTTGGTTAAATAGTTAATTCAAAGAAGCCTAAATGACGCGATAGGCATATTTGCAGAGATTTATTTCTGGGGCAGGAAAAACGCAAAGCAAACTTAGTCTCTATTAAACTGCCTAAAATATGAACTAGAAAACTTTACAAAAAAAATAATAATAATAATAAAATCATAAGAAATTGCTCGTAAGTTAACGGGAAAAAATGTACGAAATTGAGTTCACATCGTTAAAATCATGGGAATCTGGGAAGGGAAACAGGCCAAACTTTTATTTTTTAACGTTTGAATTTTATATTATTCTATGTCAGTAGTCTTACAGTTATTTTCACGTTTTTATTCAACTTTGTAACGCTATGCTTTAGAGCCATGAGCTATGTGATAACAACAGTAACTATATCCATAACTTTTATAATAGTTACAACAACCATTTTGTCCTAAGAGTATTTAAAAATTTCATTGTCTTTATGACTCGAAAGTACCTCTGGAAGAGAGACATCGTCACACACAAGGCAGTCATGTGCTTTTCCAGGTTTTATGTTTATCCTGGGTTTCTGTAGTACCCTTTAAGGGGACGGATTAAATTGATTCTCAAGTCATATGTTTTGTTCTTTTTCAACCTGGAATGTGAGATCAACTGCAGAAGAGTTGACAGATTTTTTTTTTTTTTTTCTTGATTTATTTATGTTCTTTCGAATCAGAAAATTAAGATGTGAATTTTAAAACAATGTTTTGGAAATTTTATTTGAAATTACAAGAAAAGAAATTTTTATCAATCTGGTCACTGATCTAGTATTCTGCAGCTAGTGTCGGTTTTTTGCTAATCTTAGATTTTGGGTGATTGGCTCGATTCTGAAACCTGAATTTTTGGTCTTTCAATTTTAATTTTCTAATTTTTATCGTCTCGTAATCTTCATCGTTTTCATGATCGTATTGAATACTATTTTTTGGAATCTATGACGTCATCCGCAATTATACAAGATGACGTTAACTTGCTGTTAAATATTACTTTGGACCCTGTTATTACTTTGGTCGAACAATCCTACCATATGAAAGAAAATCATATATTTTTAGGGATTTTGATATTTCTGCTAGATATCGGTTCTGTATTAATTTTAAATTACTTAAAAATATCGCGTGTTTTTTATCGTGTAGATATAAAAATATCGCGCGGTATTATCACGTAGATATAAAATATCGAGTTTTGGGCTTTACTGTGGTGTCATAACTGTAAAAAATAAGAAAAAGCAAATTTGGTTGATGTTGAAGCATTGATATATTAGATTATGTGGTTTTTCATCTTCATGGTTATCACATTTTCCTAGCCAAAATTGCTGGTATGGAAACTACTGCTTTTTTTGGGCTTTACTGTGGCGTCATTAGGGCTATATTTACCACTAATTGTTATTAAACTCAATCTTAAATAGCACATATTTTACCCGTTTTTTATAAATTCGATTAGCCAAATTCAAGTTTTTTAGTATCTTAATTTTGTGTAAACTACTTCAACTTGGCGTTGTTAAGATTTTTTGTATTTCTTTTAGGGGCAAATATTCAGTCTGGATCTCATGATTCTGTTGAGGATGCAAGAACGGCATTGAAGCTGTATAGAATTTACATTAAGTTAATCAATGATGACGAAAAAAACATTGAGAGATTCCTTAAAGGTAAAATTTTTTAGATTTTCCGTCTTCAATTCTCGTTTCTTTTCTTTTTTTTTTATCTAAGTCAAGGTTCAAATAGAAAAGTTGCTGCGATTTGGGAAATATTCATAAAATTCGTTATGTTTACATAAGATCACCTCTTCTAAGATAGGTGTACACAAGAATAGGACTACTCTTTTATCTTTTCTATGGCTGCTGCTATTGTATAGAAAAGATGCTCTAAACAGAAATTTGGATTGCTGTTGCGTTAAGAAAATTGCCAAAAGAATCACAAAGCTACTCGATAACTGTTGAATTTCTTCAACTCAATTAATTTCTTGACAACCCGACCAAATATGACGGTGTCGGTGAAAAAATTGCCTCGACAAGCGAATGGTGCTCAAGTCCAAAGATGTATATGAAGCAACATTCACACCTAGTTTTCATTTCGCTGTTATCCCGTGGCACACGAGATACTTACACTTACTTAAAAAATGGGGAAATTTCTAATAAGGCTCTAAACTCTACTCTATTTTTTATTATTGAAATATGACAATTTAGCTTCTTACTTCATCCTAGCCAAGTGGTTAGGCGAACTAGTCTCGAAATTCCTTGTCCATGAGAGGACGGCTGGGTTCCTAGTGTCGCATTCTTGTTTTGGTTTGGATGGGGGGTCAGTGGCGTGACTCTTTGTAAGCTCGGTCAGAGTCAACCCAGCTCTAAATGGGGTATTATCTTAAGAAATCTGGGGAAGGTAAAACAGGGAATTGTGAGCGAAAACACATGACGTGGCTGGCCCCCCAACTTCCCATTGCACTTCTTGGCCTGAAGGACAGGAAACGGAGGGCACAGCACAACCGGTGGGGATTGTAAAGTCCAATACCTTATTCTATACATTTCCTTCACATTCTCACAAGTAGCTGCTAGCTTTAAAATTGACGTTTTAGCAGCTACTTTTTTTTTGCCGCCCAAAAAGGCTTTGCTAGGGCAAAACCACTTTTTTCTTTTTATCGAAGTGGTGTAACACATACTCTGAGTGACATTTTGGACATTTTCTGATAGGGCTCAGTTAAGTTTTCTTCACCACACACAGTTGTTTAAAGCTGCATAGCATGACGCAACGAAAAGAATAATCCATACTTTAGTTCCAAGTGCACCATAAAAGTAATTTAGTTCCAAGTGCACCATCAAAAGTAATTTAGTTCTATGTGCACACCAAAAGTAATTTAGTTCCAAGTGCACCACCAAAAGTAATTTAGTTCTATGTATGCACCACCAAAATTAATTCAGTTCCAAGGCACCATCAAAAGTAATTTAGTTCTATGTGCACCACCCAAAAGTAATCTAGTTCCAAGTTGCACCACCAAAAGTTAATTTAAGTTCCAAGGGGCACCACCAAAAGTAATTTAGTTTCCAAGTGCACCCCCAAAGAATTTGTTCCAAGTGCACCATCAAAAGTAATTTAGATCAATTTAGTGTGCACCACCAAAGTAATTTAGTTCCAAGTGCACACCAAAAGTAATTTTAGTTAGATGTGTGCACCACCAAAAAGTAATTTAGTTTCCAAGTGCACCACCAAAAGTAATTAGTTTCCAATGCGCACATCAAAAGTAATTCCGTTCTATGTGCACCACCAAAAGTAAATTTAGTTCCACGTTGGCAACCACGCAAAAGTATTTAGTTCTACTGAGCACCACCCAAAGTAATTTATTGCCAAGTGCACCCACCAGAAGGTAATTTTTAGTTCCAAGTGCACGCACCAAAAGTAATTAGTTTCCAGTGGCAGACATCAAAAGTAATTTTAGGATCTATATGCATCCACCAAAAGCAATTTTGTTCCACCTCCAGTGCACACCAAAAGTAATTAGTTTCAGTGCACCACCAAAAGTAATTTAGTAACTTTTCTTTGCTCGGAAGAAATAAGCTGCTGCATCTCTGGACTACAAAATTCCACAACAAGGTGGTCGACGATTTCAAACTCTGAGCCGTTTTTCCCAAATCCTTCTAACAGGAAACTATGTCCATTCTTAGTCACAAGGATTCCAGGAAATCTAGTAGTGCGAAATCCACGAAAATGTGCTTTCAGGATAGCTTCTGGCTAAGGGTCTTTTTTTTCCCCCACACCTCTTTGAAAACCAAATAGGATCAGCGGATTTGAAATTTTTTATTTGGTCAAACTGATCGCTCATACGATCCACATTGAGTTGAATTGGTTTCAGAGATTTTTTGCAGCTCTGACAAAACCTGAGTCAAGCGAAATGAAGAGATTGATTCAAGCTTTACATCCTCCAAACCATATTGTTTTTAGTTGATTTTTTCCATAAGCACATCAAAATCCATTTTAAGACTATTGTATACCTCTTGTTTTAATGATTTCCATATTGTTTAGCATTCAAAAGCAGCCAGGCACATGACTAGAGGCAAGTTTTTAACAGAGGCCTCAACCAAAGAACCAATCCTCATTAGACAGTGCCTCACTGACAACTTTCTGCCATAGTAGGATGTAAGGTTTTGGTCATTAAGTGAATCTGCAATTAGCTTCTTCTGCTTTTGTTCTTAAGGCGTGTTAATGTGTGAAGGGGGCCATAGCCACTCTCGCTCGTTCATAGATTCAGCTCCTCTGTACGTGGATGGAGCAAGTCTGATCATCATCTCTCTCGGTGATAGGAGGTCTAATAGCTCTTTTTTTTGAGTTGTCACTCCACCCTGATTGTAGGCTAAAGTGAACTCCCAAACTAGGCTTAATAAAAGCTACACGCTAACAGCAAAATGGCAAGTGGGTCTTCTGGCTGGCCACAAGCAATTATAAAAAGGGTCCAATAACAGCTAAGCAGGAGGTTTAGAGGGCACTGAGGCAGAAAAATAAAAAGACTGTACCTGCGGTGGTCCCCAATGCACCCCTGGGGTTTGGAGCTGGCTAGGCTTGCCTGCCTTGTCCACTGGATGGTAGGCAGGGCTAAACCAGTTCTTCAGACAGATTCAATTTAAACGAGCAGGTTTAATGGACTAGCCAGATATTACACCTTAAATAAGCAATATAAATTCCAGGGTGCTTCTTAATAAATGTTTCTTCTAAAAACAATGGACATAAAATTTTTCTGTATCGATATTTTTTTTTCTGGCAGCTTGATTTTTTTTTTTCCCCCTTTTTTAATCAAAATTTCCATTAAAGCAAGAAGTTAATTATGTTTTAACTTTTGCCTAAATATAATTGTGTCACCTCAGTAGAAATTGATTCGAGTACTGAAATCTATATTTTCGCAATTTGTTTTAACTATTGTTTTTTGTGTTTTTTTTACATATTTGTGAAGGGATTGGTTCTTGAAGGAAGCATTGATGGAATTACAGCTGGTATTTAAAAAATAAAAAACTAATTACTGCCAACACAAATAATGTTTTAGTAAAAGCGTTAAATGGATACTTTTACTCACTTTAAGAGTTGTTCAGGGGGAGGTGCTTGGCAACCCCATACCATATTTTTGCGATAATTAATACATTTTTTTTAATTGAAATTGTTTGTTCCTGAGCTTCTATTGTCGTCTTAGATTTCATTTAAACCATTCATAGTAAATTCTCTTCGTAATTTTTGTCCCTACAACTTCATGGCTCGCAAATGTTGACATTGGCCTTTGCAATGAAGATTTTGACTTCGTAATAGTCGAACCTTCTATATAGTTGCTGGATACTTTACATCGTTCCAAATTTTTGAATTCGGTTTTTGCTTTTCGTGGGATTTTTTTTTTAATTTTATTTCTAAAATAGAAAAAAATCCCAACAACATGACTAGTTTCAGCACTTCGTGACATTTGTGACCGAGGCTGTATTCTGGAATTCCATGCTAAATTTAGTTATTCCAAGCTACAATTTTAATAAGAGAAAGTAGCTCTTTTGTCTATATTTGGGATACAACCCGCAATCTCTTGGTATATAGGAGAATGCCTTTTGCAATTAAGCAGTTTTAACATACCTGCTAATGCTTCTGTAAGATTAGATTAGTAAAGTCTCATATCAGTAGACAATGACTACTTGGCCGATGGATAAATACGCATCCATACTCGTATATAGTTGATACCTCAAAATGCGAAGAATTAATTGAAACCCCCCACCCCTGAAATTTGGCATTAAAAAATTGTTAGATTCTAAAATGTTCTTGAAAGTCCCCACCCCTCAAGGATAGGATCATGCATACACCTATGGCTGTTACTGGTTGTTTTCAACCTATTGTGGGCTAAGTTTTATTTAGTGTAATGAAGTGTAAATTCGTGTCATTGACAAAGAGAAGTCAGCAGTTATTAAGGAAGCTTTAAGAAATAATTAAAGAATTTAGAGGATTTATTTCTGGAGAGAGATCCTTTCTATCTGTTTTTGTAGATCATTCAAGTTT